>BROG01000437.1:505000-627339 GCA_030159075.1 Atrina japonica | reverse complement strand
TGATATGCGATCTCCAAACATGCAGGTTTGTAAACGGATTCTCTGCGAAAAATTAAAAACTGGCTGATATCATAAAATTGGAAAATTGTTGAGTAAAACGCTATTCAATTTATAAAAAGAAAATATCCATTAAATACTGTTGAAAATAGCCGTCAATGCATGATGAGGTGGGGGTGTTTAATTTATGTAAGAGACCATGATGATAAATTCCAGAGGTCAGTAATCGCCTTTTTTTATGAAGTCTCACATTTACCTGGATTTTGTAAATACACTCGGAAATCCACTGGAATATCATGGTTTGCAGCAGTTGCATTTTCGACTATTCCCCAATCAAGTGAAAAAGCCCACAAGTTGATTTAAGTGCATGTGTTTGAATTTAGTAGATACGCATTCAAAATATTTTTAAACGATACTACTACGTAATATTGAATTTATTTCATAGATGAAAAGGAATGGTGATGTGTATTTACGATGTTTGCAATAGATAAACAAATATTTTGTACATGTAATCCTGAATAGATATAAAAATATTCATCTCAAAATGATAAATTTTAAAACGAGTTCATATTAGCATTTTGGTTTTGTTTATTGTTGTTAATGGTTTAGTTTTAAATCAAAACAGATGAAAGGGGCATTAGCTGTGCTTTGAAGAACAATGTACATGTATTTCGTTTTTATGAGTTGATGTTCCATCAACTGAGTATTGTTATGGTAAGTTGTTTATTGGGATCAAGTCAAAGCACATTTTGTAGTATGGGGCTAACAACACATTGTATTGACGAGAAATTACACATGTATGTGCATTATAGCAACATAAACTCATCTACATGATTAAATTTTCCAAATCACAATTCTATTCGTAAAATAAAATAACAATTCGCTGAAAAATATAGGTCTAGAGGACTTGTTGAAATAATGTCAGTTCGGCGTCCTTTATGAGTTTTAAGATATAAATTTGCTTTAAAATGGTACGTTGAAATTATATTTTTCATTTGTGACAGAATTGAGGTTAAAAGCGATTGACCGGACTGTTTAAAATTTTTGCGTACGATTTTTTTGGTCGAGTAGAGTAGCTTTCCGATCTGGCTGTGAAGCTGGACAAAGAGGTCATTCATTCACGTGATCTTGTTGAGAAACTCGCGACAGTCTTTGAAGGTAGGAAAATGTTTTATATGCACATGTATTGACCTAGAGATTTAAGGCTACTGATGGGAAGTTATAGTGTAAGGGTTTTCAAGCAATGTTCACATAATATATAGGAATTCAAAATTTGTATGCCCGTATTATTGTACAACAATCTAAGTAGTAAAAAAGAAATAAAAATTAAAAAAGACAGCTAATGCCCCTTTAATTATTTACTCTCTTAATATACATGTATTTATCGCTGTCCTTCGGATGAAATAGTAAAAACCGAGTTCCCGTGTCACAGTAGGTGTCGGCACGTTAAACAACCCTCAATGGCCATAAGTGCCGAGCATAGGCCAAAATTTGAGGCCCTTCACCAGTATTTGGTGACGTCTCCATATGAGTGAAAGATTCTTGAGCGGGACGTTAAACAACAATAAACAAACATAATATATTTACCGTATTAGGGTAATAGATAAGTTAACCATCGGGGCATATGTATCATATTTTCCATGTTTTCATTTACCTGGGGATGTACCTGGTAAAACAAGCAAAGTTTATGTATGGTTGAATTATTGTTACCGAGGGGTTCAACTATGAACTAAAATATTTTATTTTCCGGATTTTGGTTTACAACACTATATCAAGCTGCGTAAAAAATCATACACCCTGTCGGCAAACTTTTCATCCATACATGGTTTGAATTTTGATCAGGGTCTTTAGTTTGTTCATTTAGATTATCACAATACCGGTTATATTTCTGAAACGCAAACATCTGTTTAATTTCAATTGACATTCATTTGAAATGCATACGGATGTAGAAATTTGGGGGAATTCCTCAACGGCTAGAATGTATATCCGTGTCAGACATCTATTAAATTTCCAATCACACATATATTTTGTATTACAATTTTATTTACAAACGACTGGATATCGTCCGGGAAATTAAAAAAGTTAAACAGCAAATATTTACATTATAATATGAAATACTGCATGAAGCATATTTTAAACAGATTTTGCATTCAAGCAACAATTTTCAAAAATAGGTGTGTGTAAATGTGGGTCTGTCTGTCTGTCTATCTATCTATCTATCTATCTATCTATCGGTCGTTCTTTCTTGCTTTCCAAGAACTTAGATATACGGATTACAAAATATTGTAGTCCGTGAGATGGGTGTTGTAAATTCTTTAAAAGAAATACGTTGAATAAAGTTATTACTTACAGTATATTTGTGTCTGCGAGTAAGGGGTCGTTTCGTTTTCATGTTTCTCTTTTGTGTAAATTTGTTTAAAACGGACCCGTGTTTTATTACCCACCAGCTAGAAAAGGTCCAGTTCTTTCAGAAATATTTAAAAAATAATATGGGAATGAAAAAAGTTACATCAACGATGCCCAATAATTCACGATATTTATGTATTATTCGTTTTGCAGGGCTCTCACTTTTATGTTTGTTATATTAAAGTTGGATATCATTTGAAAATATAATCTACCATGCCAATATTCTGAATCATATGAAAAATCTCAGATACCAAAGTCTTGAAAAGTAAAATGAGTTTCTTACAGAGAAGGCAGTGCTGCTGACTGCTGTATATCACTGGCAGAAGAACAATCCCATTTATCCAGAATCAATACTTCAATGCAGGTGTCATATAAAAGGTTTTCCCCAAAGGAAAATTTACAACATAAAGAAAAGCTTCCCCAGGGGAGAAAAATAGTACAAAACTGTGATCCAGGATTCTTTATTCCTAAGATAAAATATATTATATGTAACTTGAACAATGCAATTTACAAACTTTACTGTAGTAGATGATATATAGATAAAAACGTTTCTTTCAGTAACTGCAAGTAATTGTTTTTTTATCATTAGCTAGCTGATTATGTCTTAGTTTGATGATTTGATTCAAAACTCTCAGGTAATTTGAATCAGTTTCAGATTATACATGTATATAAAGTATTTTGCCTAGTCAAAATCTTAGAAGAACCGTAAATAAATACATGTATATTATTTGTTTACAATTTAAAACATCTCAGATATCAAAGATATTTTGGATGTCCAGGCGTATACAAATCCTGGCTAAAATGGACACACACGGACATCTGGAAACCAAGAGATGGGATCAGGTGCCATGGAGGAGTAAGCATCCCTGTCGACCGGTCACTGCCGCCGTGAGTCCACAGTCAAGTCCAAATGAATACGTGAGGGACGAATCCTCGTCACACACGTCTCATCACCCCGCCAACGAAAAGGCAACTCAACATTTCACCCAGTGAAACAGAGTAATCGCAAACAAGACTATTATACCGACCATAAATTTTGCGGAATGTTGACATCACTGTAATTCATTACATAATAGTTTGTTGATGTCACAAATTAAACCTAACATGTTTACCAAGATTCGATGTTATTTATTCTCTTTACCAGTAGGTATAATGGCAATGAGAAAAACAAACAAATATACAAGGTGTATAATATATGCAGTGTTTATATATATATAGCATGTATCGGTGAGACTTCTACAAATCTGTAATGTTCATAGTAGATAGGTCAGAATATTAAAATAATTACATAATGTGCTGAACATGACAATATTATTTGACAGAAATACTTTTTTATAATTAAAATATTGGTCGATGATTTTTTCTGTAATCGATACATCGGTTTCTGAAGTCAACACACAATTACCTTTTGCATAAATAATGGAACTCTTCACCAATTTCATTATCATTACACAAAGTACAAAATCATTGAGATCTTTATATACCAAACCATCGTCCAGTTCCAATGGTTGGTCTGTTATTACTTGTACGTAATTTACATTAGGCTCTTCTATAAGCATCAATTATATCTCTAGATGGTTTTCAAGTAAAACTGGCCTTTAAAATTTTATTAAATTACAGTAGAGAATTTGAATACATCACTTGACCACTTATGCTGAAATTGATGGAAAGTCCACTGACGATATATACATCTGGTGATCATTAGAAATTCGGGGTGGGATCAGGTGTCATAGAGAAGTGAGCAGCCCCTGTTGACCTGTCCACTCGCCTTGAGTCCACTGTCATATTCAAATGAAATAAGTGAGGAATGAATCCTTGTCTTAATCGGCAAATACATTTCAACAAACACTAGACAGGCAATCTAGCATTTCACTCAGGGAAAGACTACAATAGTAATATATTTGTAGTTTTTGAGATCTTTCATACAAACCTTTTCCTATAAATATTTACAATATCACCCTTAAGCCAATAATTAGACAATATACAGAGTGTTTCAAAAACATCTCCCGACTTTACCGCTCAATAGAATATGTTACAAGCTGCATATCAAACTAAGTATTATAAACATGATACTAAAGTTATAATGCTCAAGACGATCGTTTCTGTCAATTAGACTTCATCAGTTGAGCTCAAATTTAAGATACATTTTCTAAAGAAAAAGTGGTATTAGACAAGGCCAAATATCAAATCTATACGTATAGCAAAAATCCGTCTAAAAGTAACCACCGTAAAAAGATAACTAATTTAGCTAAGGAATATTATCATGATTTAGAGTGTTTCATAAATGTTGTTGGTATATAACTTTTAATGCATACACATTAAATATTTTTAAGTAAGCACATTCTTAAATATTAACATTTTGAGAATTGATCAGTTACACGTCATTTTTCATGACATATTCCAAATGTCCACCGTTTTCTCTATCACTAACTGAAACCTGTACAGGAAGTTTCGGGTGACATTTTCACATGTATACAATGGAATCCTTCCAAGTGTACCCCTATTGCCTGTTTTATGTCATCAAGAACATTTGGATATACTCAAAATAAAATTTAAAAGCATCGAAATGAAGGTTCTTAAAGTTTTTGTCATCCATTTTGGTAGTGAACAAAATAATGCTAATCCATGATGTCATCGATGATGTCATACAATAAGTTCTGACCTCCTGAAAAGTTTTGGGTTTAATTAATCATAATGTTTACAGTTAAATTTTCTTTTTCGTGATCTTCCAATTTCTTTTTAATTATCATTTGTCTGCGCAAAGTTATGGACATTTGAGGACATGTTTTTTAAACACCCTATACTACTGTCGGACTTCGGATAAACAGTGAATAATTTTCTTGCATCGTGCTAAATATATTCGTTTATTATCTATCTTCTGTACTTGCTTTGTTACATTGTCTGATTGATTTTAAAATGTATGACATTGTCTTCAAATTCAACATCGCTTTGGTGTGTTATAAAATTACATTTCGGTCAAAATATAGGCAGTCATATTCTACAAAGCTTCACATACGTCATTCTTTTTAAATGAACTCTATCAAACTTGCACTTTCCAAGTTTATCCTGTTCAATTTTATTTCAGGAATAATATATTCATGTTTCAGTTGAGTGTAGGGATTTAAATAATTTTTATGTATTGTATATTATAATTACGTCCGCATAGTAGATCTCCGAAATCGCTCGTTATTTTGTTTTCCTTTTTTGCGTAAGCATGATTGGTTAGTATCAATACGGAAACAGATGCTAAGGTATAAAGTGTGTGATAACGCACGATAATTGAGTACACGAAATAAATTATCTGAAAGCTTTACCGACTTCAAAATGATTAGTACATTACAAATGTATAGTACATAAAGGATATTTGCTCTTTTTGATAAAAATGTTATTCATAAAAAATGCCAAATATGCTATCTATTACAGTTTACATAAAAAATGCTTATAAAACAAGAAAAAGTAGTCCCAAAATTTGAAAAGTAGTTTGATTGGCCGAGTGAAAATAAATCTGGGTTTGGTTTCTGAAGCAATTTTCACAGGAATTTAAGAATATATATATATATATATATATATATATATATATATATATATATATATATATTTATATATATATATATATATTTATATATATATGTGTGTGTGTGTGTGTGTGTGTCTGTCTGTCTGTCTGTCTGTGTGTGTGTTAGCAGTAGAAAAGGAGATTTTTCTTCAATTTAGGAGGAAATAATTAACTGATAACTTGTTTCTTAGTCAGTTAAATACAGAAGATATCTAAATAAGGCAATTCCAGGTTTTTATCATGTTTTGCTTCCATCTTAAAATAAAAAAACTTTGTATCAGATATTTTTGTTAACAAAAGGAAAACGAAATTAATCTTTAAGCATATCTTTGGTTATCTATAAGATGATAGTTTTTGCATTGAGGAAAATAAATGTTGATGTTAAACTAATCATTTAAGGGACATGGTCCATGTTTTAACCTAGATGTTTGTGATGATGATTGGAGTTGATTTAACGTGCGGCGTGACTACTCAAAGCCTTTGCCACACGCCGGTGCTACCCCTGTAGCTCCGGAGAGGCTCCTTGTGTTTAACGTGCAACCATGATGGAGTTTGTTACACGTGCTCGCCCCTACGGAGTAGGCTTGAGCTGAGGATCTGTTTGTGGCATTGGCCGGTTTAGGGTCCTCTTCTCCCTGGGTTGATCGGCCCTCGGCTCCCGGATGGGAGGGGCCTTCTGATAGATCATCGACCGGCTCCTCTGTGTCTTGTGGCTCTGGTACGATGCCTGTGGAGACCCCGGGTCCTGGGTGGAGAGTGAGGCACAGCTGCTTAGTCACAACGGCAATAGAATTTTGAATTTAGAAGAATTACGGCCACCTAATTTTTGACGTACAATCTAAATAAGAGAAATGCCAATATGAGAGAAGAAGTGCATTAACCGAATGACATAACCAAAGTGTTTAACGTGGAGTTGTCCATGCTCGCACGTCTGTGTACCTATAAGAGGTAAACAGAATGATGTGCATTTGCCCAACATTAAGGTTGGTTAAATGCTATTACATACGTTTATTTAGGTGTTAATGTTTTTTGTGTTACTTTGAGAGGTATTTTGAGGAGCTTAAAGCTTATTTAGGGAAGCGGTGCTAATCCGCTGAATGTAGGGTCATAATATAATAAGAGTATTGTGTGTGGTGTAGGCTAGGTGTGGTACTGGTGTTATGAACATTGACCAAGGGGAGTAACTTTAATTACAGTAGACCAAGGGGATGTGGGGACTGGTGTTTGATGAGTAGGGATATGAATCCTTCTCTTGAATTTTTTTTTTTTTTTTTTTTTTTTTTTTTTTTATAAGATAAAAACCGTACCCAATACATATATTATCCTATTCTGGCCTATAAATCAATAGATAACGGGTTTTCCCGTGAGCCCAGACATCTCCATAAGGGGGGTGCCTGAACAGAAAAGTCCATGGTGGGATCCCCTTCATCTATGATATCTAACTATCTTATTCTAATACCTATCTTTGACTTATTCTGACCTGACTATAAACCGATCCATTTACTCAATTATGTACAATTAACCCTATTGTTAACCCTATTCTGGCCTATATATCAACTGGAAAGAGGAGAATCCCGGGTGTCAAGTCATCTCCATAGGGGGGAAGCTTGACCAAAAAGTCCATGTGGGATTTCCTCCGCCGCTGATTCCTAAAGTACTTATTCTAGAATTATAACCTATAGTGATGTTAGTGAAATCAATCTCATTATATACAGGTAATACTAAACCTAACTAAACTGCTGGATATCCTTCGTCCGGTGATTGGGACAATCCCTACACACACGGACTTCCGAAATCCGAACAGTGCCTACTTAATTTATAAAATTATTTACACATTTATTTACAGTTAATTAGTGGATGAGAGATGCGATGAGGTGCGATGAATGCGATGTCTAGACTATGCATTTATTGTGTGGATGTTTTTAATTAGGGTCCTGCCTGCGCCACCCACCACTATTTGGACAAGCCAGCTGCTAACCGTGAGGTCGTACCGCTTTTCAAATGGTTATAGGCAGGGTTGGAGTACCACCAACACTTTGAGTGATCGTATTGAAAAAAGAAAAGTGTATCTTTTTAATTCATTTAGTTGTTTGTGTTTTTATGGCGTATTAAAAGAATATGCATGGATATAAATAAAATGTAAAATAATATAAAATCTCTGAGACATGTCACCAGCTAGAAGGGGGGTTCTGACCGGGGTTTAGTCTTAGTAACATGTCTTGGTTAAGTAACCTTGAGATGTTTAAAATAATATTGAAATCAATAAAATACGCATCTTAGCTACCTAAGATAGGATAGAAGAGTGATTTAAAAAACAAATGTAGCCCTATAGTGTTTGTGATTAGGCGTTTCTGTGTTTTATTTTTGGGGTCCTGCCTGCGCCACCCTCCACTATTTGGACAAGCCAGCTGCTAACCGTGAGGTCGTACCGCTTTTCAAATGGTTATAGGCAGGGTTGGAGTACCACCAACACTTTGAGTGATAGAGTAAAAATTAAAAATGTTTACTAAATAGATAACCGTCAGATATGATATTGATAATATGAATCTAATAATACTTCTCAAGGGCATGTATCAAGGCTAGTTGAAGCGGTTCTGACCTGTCTAGTCGTAGAAACATGTCCTGTATTGAGATTAAATAAATAAATTAAAACAATATTGACGGCAGAGGTGGAAAACTAGGTACATTGTAATATTTAACAGTGTATTGCAAGTAAAAGATTAATAAAGTTTTAAGAAAATAAATAAGCGAATTATACCAATATTCTTTTAAGAATACTAATATCTATACTGATTAATAATTGCATTAATAACAACATTGTCTTAAATCTTACTATACGTGTGTGTATGCTCTCGCTTATTGTCGTCAAGGATCAGCGGTGCCGTCGATAAACACATGGGTGTTTTCAACGACGTCCGGTTGAGTCTGACTGCTCAAAAAGCACGAGCTCTGACCTGTGAATGTACTAGGTGACCTACTATAATGATTGCAGGATGAATGCAAGGTGAGTGCGATGATTGCAGGTGAATGCATAATTTATTTCAAATTGATAATTTAATTTAAATTACTTTTATTTAAATCTAGTTTATATTTTTTCTAGATATCCAGTGCTGATTATGTAGCTTCTGAGTCCTTCAAATGCGGATATTAATAAGTTTTTAGGTGGATCTAAGATATCCCTAATGTTGAGTGTATCTAATCCTAGTCTATGATAATGTGTGTGTAGTTCCCCGCGGTGGAGATTGTGAGTTGGACATTCCATAAGGTAATGTCCCACTGTTTCCTTACTGTGGCCACAGGAACACTTGGGTCCCTGTTTGAAAATGTGCTGTCCTAACTCACCATTCAGTAAGGTAGTGCCTAGTCTTAATCTAGTGAAAACCTTATCCCAGTAGACATTATTTGAGTATCGTATTGGTGTTACCATGGGATTAGGTTTTAGCTGTTTAATGAACAAGTTAATGTTGTTGTATTTTTCTGTCCGTTTTTGGTAGATGATTTGCCGAATTAATGTGTGTGCTTCTGTTATGCCTAGCTGTGTGTGACAATCTATGTTTTGGTGGTGAACTGCTTCTTTTGCTAATGAATCCACAACCTCATTACCTCTAATACCTATGTGGGCTGGGATCCATTCTAGGTGTACCTTAATGTTCTTATGATGAAGCTGGTGTATGCTAATTAGAATTTCGTTTAGTATATCTGGCCTACTACTATTTTTGGTGGCCAACGACTGCAAAGCGCTCAGCGAGTCACTCAGAATTACAACCTGGTTATATTCCTTACTACGGATGTAATCGAGTGCCTCATTGATCGCCACGAGCTCTGACGTGTAAACTGAAATGTGGTCAGTGCACCTATACCCGTCTCCATAGTGTGCCAGAGGATCATAGTACGCTGCCCCCGTTTTACCCGTGTTTGGGTCCTTGGAGCCATCCGTATAGATCCTGTGATAGCCCCGATATTTGGTGTCCAAATATTCCAGGGCTATAGCCTTTATTACAGTGGGATTTTCACTTTTCTTAATTTCATGTGACAAAGCTATGGAGACATTTGGTCTAGATAATAACCACGGTGGATGTGATATAATATTATGTTCTGCTATATCTAGACTTCCTAGTGATGTGTTACCTAGATAACTATGTACCCTGTACCCAAATGGAGCCTGTTTGGCGTCCCACAGTGTTTTGACTTTATATCTATTGTAAACCCTATTATAACTGTGGGTGAAGAGTGTATTAACTGGATTGTCTGGGTTCGACCTGACTCGTGCCCAGAATCTGAGTGTCAAGGAGTCCCTTCTCAGTGACAGGGGTAACTCTCCTGCTTCAGCAAGCAGGGCCTCCACCGGAGTGGATTTATGTGCTCCCAGAGCTATTCTGAGTGCTTGATATTGTAACTTATCTAATTTGTTCAGATGAGTCTGAGCCCCCGAGTGGTAGGCTTGACACCCGTAATCGAGTCTGGACCTTATAAGTGATTTATAAAGTAGTAATAGTGTTGTCTTGTCAGCGCCGAATTTGGTCCCAGACACACAACGCATGAGATTTGTGATGGATTGGCATGATGTAATTAAACTATTTATGTGAAATGCAAATGATAGGTGCCTATCAAAAATGACCCCAAGAAACCTAGCTTCCTTAGCCATGTGTATTGCTCTGTTGTTTAATGTTAATGCAAATTGTGGTGCTGTGCGTGTGTAAATAGGACTTCGCTTACCGAATAGAACCGCCGAGGTTTTTTGCTCGGACAGCTTGAAGCCCCATTTTTGTGACCACCTAGTGATTGTATCTAATGCTTCTTGTAACCTACTATTAATGACTTTAATGTTCCTATGTGAAAAACTTATTGTATTGTCATCCGCAAATTGAAATAGTTCGCATTTATCTTCCCGATCATTAGAGTATATTATCTCGTCTGCTAGGTCGTTTGCCATGATATTGAAAAGGGTCGGACTGATGACCGAACCCTGTGGGGTGCCGTTTTCCAGGGGTAATTTATTTGATAGCTCCTGGTTAACGGAAAAGATTTAATAAAGTGTAAGATATGGCCTTGTATGCCATGGTGTTTTAGCTTATACAATAGTCCATTATGCCAAACCAGATCGAAAGCCTTGCTAATATCAAGGAACACTACTCCGGTGAGTTGCTTGTTCATGTTAGCGCATTTGATCTGGGTCTCTAGTTTGACTAACTGATCTATTGTACTCCTACCCTTCCTGAATCCGCTCTGTGCCGAGTTCAGGATGTTGTGTTTTTCGAGGAACCACCTTAGTCTGGTGTTTAGCATGGTCTCAGTGACTTTGCAAAGGTGTGATGTGAGTGATATAGGCCTGTAAGATTCAGGTAAATGTGGGTTTTTACCTGGTTTGAGGAGAGGGATTACTGTGGCCTCCTTCCATTGTGTAGGAAACTGACGAGTAATGAAGACACTGTTTAAAAAGTGTAATAATATCTTTATAAATTGAGAAGGCAGGTGCTTCAGCAAGATATAAGATATGTTATCACCGCCCGGTGCAGTGTTACGCTTAGCTGAGAGAGCGTCCTTAAATTCCTCAACCGAAAAAGGTTCATTTAGAGGACCCGTGTTGGGGCCTAAATCACTCAGATGTTTGTATTTTTTACATCATTATTTATATCTATGTTACCGCTGATCTCATAATTACTTTATTTATATTAGTACCGATCTCATAATTACTTTATCTACGTTACTACCCATCTCATAATTACTTTATCTATGTTACCGCCGATCTCATAATTACTTTTATCTATATTACCGCCGATCTCATAATAATTTTTATCTATATTACCGCCGATCTCATAATTACTTTATCTACGTTACTACCGATCTCATAATTACTTTATCTATGTTACTACCGATCTCATAATTACTTTATCTATGTTATTACCGATCTCATAATTACTTTTATCTATATTACCGCCGATCTCATAATTACTTTGTCGATCTCATAATTACTTTAATATCTATGTTACCGCCGATCTCATAATGACTTTATCTATGTTACCGCCGATCTCATAATGACTTTCATCATTATTTGCACGATTATTATTTCTAATATACATCCATTGCCCTTTCTTTGGGGCACGGTGAAAATTTATTGCCCGAATCACATTGTGGAATTTGGTTTGACAATGACAAACAACTCTTGTTTCCCTTCAAAGCAAAGACAAGGAATTGTCCAATATTCCTATAACTCCTATAACGTTCATTAGATATTTTTCTGATGTATTGACATTCATTTATGAGTTATTACAGCTGAAAAGAATAATGGAGTATAGACTACCAGAGACACATGGTGTGACAGACTTGCATTACTTTGTGTTTACTTTCTCCATATACTTGATATTATTAGTTCTAATTACACTCATTCTATGTACCATGGATTAATATTATCAAACCAAAATTGGATGACTGAATATTGCAATATAAAAACCTCAGATACCAAAGCATAAATCAATAGAATGTCCAGGACATAGATACAAATCCGGTAAAAATGGACAAACACGGACCTCTGGAAACCAAGAGGTGGGATCAGGTGCCATGGAGGAGTAAGCATCCCCTGTCGACCGGTCACACCCGCCGTGAGTCCACAGTCAAGTCCAATGAAACACGTGAGGAGTGTATCCTCGTTATGTCTTAATAAATTGAAAAAATAATAAAGCACAAATGAATCTAAACAGTTGCTTATTTTTCATGAGCGAAATTCATATTTTGTGAAATCATTCAGTTTGTCAAGATGCAGTAGAATTTTTTGAAAATAATATTTTGGTTTGAATAAGACTGATCTGTTCAACTTTCAACTATTTATCATATTTTTTCACTTCAAAGACGGACAACTCGTACACACTTTTTGAATTCAGAATTTTAAACTCCAGAAAAGTGTCTACAAGCATGTACTTTGATCATGAATATTATATTGCCTGATATTGTGGTGTAACCATAATTGATTTAATAAGGTTTCAGATTTGTTTTTGCAGATAATTATTCAATATATCAGGTATATCTAGGAATTCATTATCTAAGATAAGCCTTCTACAAGAATCATTATACATACTCATTTGGCGTTAAGGGTGAAATTATATTTTTATTCTGCATTCTGGATACAATTATCCTTGAAAAATGTCATCTGGCGTCAGATGTACAGGTTCGAAACAATGTTTCATATTGATATTATTGCAGAGAATTTGTTTCCATTTTCAAAAGTTGATTTGAAAGACAAATTTATATCGGTGCTGCCAGCACTGATCAGAGCAGTAAGGGAGGTAACCCTTAGCAACTTAAAGCAATATGCGCTGTCGATTTATATAATAAAGAAGGATTGGGTAATTATTTTTATAACATACGCAATAACATTTAATTAAGGATTGTTTTTTGAAAAACATGGAATATACATGCAATGGCTCATGGAAAAAAAAAATTATGTGTGTTGCACATTAATTTTTTTTTCCATGAGTCATTGCATGTATATTCCAAGTTTTTTTTAAATGAAAAACAATCCTTATATTTATATATACTACCATTTCCGTGAATCTGTAGTCAGCTGAATACGAAATTCATTCTATATAATTGACGTTTCAGGGGGTGGTTTTCATATGACGTAACAGCTGAACAGCTGTGTGTCAAGCATTGAATATAAATGCAACCGGTCTGTATACTTGCAATGAAGGAAATAACAGTCGGTATGTAAATATTATCACAACAATAATTAGGCTTAACATGAGGATTTTTTTTATTAAATTTCATTGCCCGCAATCGTAAATTATCAAATGGTTTTTATCTTTTATTAACATTATGAATTCTTTTTTAATGATAGTTTTGTTAACAACCGCCATTTTAATGACGTTAGTTTTACACTTACCAATCCTTCCCAATGTGTAGAACTTGTGCAGGTTTGGTCGCCAACACAGGAAATTGTAAAAACATGATAGCAGATGGTACCAATTTGCAGAGGATGGTTACCACTGGCAACGTATTGCACCAATGGTTACCTGTGTCAGAGCACCGAACGCACCTAGTGTTGAAAAATATGTGGGCCGTAGTTACATAAACTTTTCACACATAATTATTGTTTTTTTTCAATTTCAAATAAACGAATAAAATAAATTCAATCTCGTTTTAGATACAGGTTTGCCGCTGCTAATAGGAATTGCGCCATGAACAGCTCATACTGTTTTAACAAGTAAATGAACGTTATTCTCTGGATTTGCAAAGGTCCGTCTTTGTGTAATATTCACAAGATTTGAATATGTATGCTGACATCCTGAAGATTAATACTTTGGTATCTTTGATTTGTATATTGTATCCTGGACAACATGAAGATTTATACTTTGGTACCTGTGATTTTATATCTCATAAACCAGACTGATATATCTGATAATATAACAAATTAATTACAACACAACCTTTTATAATATTGTGTAACCATCTACTATCTCAAATTGGAACGAACTATTAGATATATAAAAAATCTCAGATAGCAAAGTATAAATCAATAGAATGTCCAGGACATAGCTACAAATTTGGTAAAAATGGACAAACACGGATCTCTTAAAACCAAGAGGTGGGATCAGGTGCCATGGAGGAGTAAGCATCCCCTGTCGACCGGTCACACCCGCCGTGAGTCCACAGTCAAGTCCAATGAAACACGTGAGGAGTGAATCCTCGTCACAGTTGGTACAGACGTCTCAACAACCGCCAATTAAAAGGCAACTCAACATTTCACCCAGCGAAACAGAGTAATCGCAAACAAGCCATAAAATATAACCCTTCCATTTAGTATCAAATACAAGTATAAAATCTTCATAACTATATTATTATACTGGCAGTCGGTAAGGTCAAATTCTACATCTAACACTATCCCTGAAATATAGCGTTTTAAGCGATAATTTTTCACTGAAATATTATTGATTGTCCACTGTGTATTTGATGCAATATGATATATAGCATGCAAATTGTACATCACAACTCGCGAGAAAAATATTTGTATTTTTTATCCCCTGTAGGAATACAAAATCTAAACACTTTAAGCAGTTCAAAAATGCATATTAATAAAAAAAATGAATAAATAAAAGATTTCATGTCTAAAAACCAGTAAATGCAAGTTTTATGTTGTGATTGTTTTTTTTAATTGCCTAGTCTTTTAAATGGGATATTTTACCAACTAACTACGTTCCCCTGTATAAAATTTATACCAACCCTAACAACTAACTGCAATCATTGTATTCGTAATTCGATCACTTCTTATGGCCCGAAATTATTAATGATATTTTATCATTTCAACAGTGATAATGCTTTTCGTATTTATTCGTGTTTCATTGCAAAATTTCTTATAATTTTATTCAAATATTTTATTGATTGAAGAGGGTTGTTATAAATATTAACCCAGAGATGATAGAATATGTTAATATTATATTAGATTATAATATTAACGACACTGTAGTTAATTGTCACTTTATTATTATTATGTATCAAATATACAGCGACGTACGATCAACGTTTGTCAAAAGGTTCTACGGTCCTATAGAAAGCCATCTAGTGTACATGTAGTTACTTTCAACGAAAACAAAACTATGTATCCAATTCCTTACCCGTGCATCGAAACGTGTATCTACTAATTATTAAATGTATTATTGGTTTACTTCTATAATGCTTATGCCTCCTAAGATCATTCTACAGATCACTTGTAAATGCACATTGTATTTCATTGTATTATATAAAAATTTCAGATACCAAAGTATAAATCAATAGAATGTCCAGGACATAGATACAAATCCGGTAAAAATGGACAAACACGGACCTCTGGAAACCAAGAGGTGGGATCAGGTGCCATGGAGGAGTGAGCATCCCCTGTATATATTATAACTTTTGTATTGTGTTTATGATATGTGTACTTTATGTGTATTTAAATTAGCGCACTCATATTTTAGCGCTCGCAAGGGGTATAAACTTATAAGCGCAATTTTAAATTAGCTTTGTCGTGTATACAGAAAAACAGAACGACAGGATGGAGAAATTTTAGCGCCATGACTTGAGCATGAAAAACGCTAATATAAGAATATTAATTTAGTACAAATACATTATATGCTTGTATAGGTTATAGCATTTGTATACTGTGCTTATGATCAACTATAATATACATGTACTATTTTTTACTCAATATATGTATTCAGTACATTTCCTTAAATTTCCATCCACAATCCATACTACTAGTTGTTTCTTAATTTACATGTACATATTGTCATTAGACTTTGAACAATAATTTAACATGTGTTTCCATACACATTGTAATTAACAACCATAGTTGCCTATTATGTATTGATCGTGAAATGGATGTTCTTCGGTTTCCAGATCCTAATGACTTTGTATAGAAATTTGTAACTATTAATTCTTTCAGCAAATAAAGTTTAAACAAATGATATTTATTTGTAATGTTCGGAGACGTGGTCTTTCAACAAACTGTCGGCATTCCTATGGGAACCAATTGTGCCCCTTTATTGTCCGACCTGTTCCTTTATTCATACGAAGCAGAATTCATTCAGAAACTGCTGAATCAAAAGAAGAAAAAGTTAGCAGTGTCCTTAAATTTGACATATATCGACGACGTTTTGTCATTTAATAATGACAATTTTCAATTTTTGTTTTTATTTTTTGTTTTACGCCAATCAACAATCTTTCAGTCATATGATGGCGTCCAGTTTTTATTGGTGGAGGAGAAACCCCGATTACCCGGGTAAAGACCACCGACCTTTCGCAAGAAAACTGGCAAACTTTCCCACTTAGACAGTTTTCATACATATGTCAATGCGATATATCCCAGCGAACTAGAAATTAAAGATACAACAGAATCAAGCACACACGCTTCATATTTAGACATTTTACTTAATATAGACACAGACGGGGAAATTAGCAACTGAGCTATACGACAAACGCGACGATTTCGGCTTTCCCATCGTACATTTTCTACATTTAAGTAGTAATATCCCTTAGTCACCTGCATATGGAGTTTATATTTCACAAATGATTCGATATGCCAGGGCGTGTACAACATATGAAGATTTCATATACAGAGGTAAACTACTCACTGACAAATTATTGACACAGGGATATCGAAAACCGCGTTTGATGTCAACATTCCGCAAATTTTACGGTCAGTATAATAGTCTTGTTTGCTATTACTCTGTTTCGCTGTGTGAAATGTTGAGTTGCCTTTTCAATGGCGGTTGTTGAGACGTCTGTACCAATTGTGACGAGGATTCACTCCTCACGTGTATCATTGGACTTGACTGTGGACTCACGGCGGGTGTGATCGGGCGACAGGGGATGCTCACTCCTCCGTTGGCACCTGATCTTACCTCTTTGTTTCCAGAGGGCCGTGTTTGTCCATTTTTACCGGATTTGTATCTATGTCCTAGACATTCTATTGATTTATACTTTGGTATCTGAGATTTTTAATATTTAGTGCTAATATATTTTTAAAATGTGTTCATTTTGACCATCTTGATACAAAAACAATGTTTCCCTAAGAAATTTTCAATAAGAAGGTAATTAATATATGCTTCACGATCAATTATCAGATTTTGTATAATACATGTAAATCTTACTTCACGAAGCTTCTGGAGAAGAGTATATGAAAAACCAAATGATTATTGTGATGGTTATACTAAATATGGTATGTTTTATGTGAAAATGTGCACATTATTGTTGAAAGTAAAGCTAGATGGTAGAAAATTCGATCAGTAAATTTAAAAGAATTTCAAGAATTACATTCTGCGATATAACTAGTGCAGGCAACGCACCATTCTATTAACACTGCAGTAAAACTGCATGATAACTCCACTTATGCATTCTGTTGACATCACAGGAAAAATAAACCCTACCCCTTCACCATTTTGTTAACACTGAAGGATAACGAAACCTAGCCAACAGCAGAATAACTATACCAAGCTATGCACCATTCTGTTATTACTGCATAGAAACTCCACTTTAGTCATTTAGCACTCTGTTAACAACACAGGGTAACTACAGCTAGTCGTGCACCATTTTGTTAACATTTACCGACTGTCCGCGCGGCTCACTACGGAAATCGTAAAATCTTCGATATATTGAATGCAACAAAATCATAGTAATACTGCAAAAAATCTCAGATACCAAAGTATAGATCCATAGAATGTCCACAGACACAAACCCGGCAAAAATGGACAAACACGGACCTCTGGAAACCAAGAGGTGGGATCAAGTACAATGGAAAAGTAAGCATCCCCTGTCGACCGGTCACACCCGCCGTGAGTCCACAGTAAATAATGAGGGTTTGTGTGGCTGAAATAATTTTTCTCATAATTAAAATGTTATCTGTTATCATTATACATGCAAAGGAATAGGCGAAAATGAATAAAATTTACATGTAGTTGGGGTGGCTGTTCGCAACATTAAAATAATGACATCCGCTGAGGTGGGAATTCCAGTGTATACTCAATGACGTCAGTTGTGGAGGTTTCCAATTTTTTAAATATTAGATACGCAATGTACTGTTGATTGCAAAAGCAGCCTCAGCAGGTTACTTGAATGAAGAAGGTGAAATATAACGAAAGAAGTTAAAGGGGCATTAGCTGTGTTTACCAAATAATATTGTTTTGATTTTCCCCTACTTTTACTACTTGTATTTGATGTATTATAACAAATAAGAACTATACGAAGGTATAAAAACTCTTATATTCCTATATATTTGGTGAACATAAGGCCAGGTCAAGTGTGGTAATCGTCAATTTTTTGTTATTGTAAATCAATCTTAGAAGTACAAAAGAAAAGAATTTTTATTTAGAAAACAGCTAATGACCCTTTAAATAAGATATAAATCATGTTTAAAATGATTGATGACTTGTTTCTAACACGAAGTGTGAGTGATGAATAAATAATACTAATAGTAAAAGAATTGGCACCCACTCCCCTCTTAAAGTATACAAAAGTAAAACAAAATTGTCACCCACTCTCCTCTTAACTTGTTGAAATATGGCTCTAACTCTAGGATGTAGAATTAGCATGGGAAATGAGGGAGTGGGTACTTATGATGCAAGAAATGTGGAAGATTTTCCGATTTCCGAAGTGAGCCGTGCTTGCATTAGTCATGCACCAATAGTATTATATTTAGATGTTATAAACATAATACCAAAGTTATAATGCTCAAGACGATATCGTTTCTGTCTGAAGAATAACTGCACATGACATGCATCATTCTGTAAAAGTGCACGATAACTTAACTTTAGCCAGTTGTGTTTTATTTGATATTCATATTCCATTTTACAATTATAAGAAAAAGTACATATAATTGCGTTGATACCGAGTACACTGTGGCCAACACACATTAAATAGTTGACGGCCAAAAATCCCACAACACAAAATTGTTTCTGGGAAATAGAGAGTTCTTTGCATAGATGGATGGTAAATAGTCTAGGATGTGCAGTTTGATTACCTTCGTCAGATTATACAAATGTAATGGCAATACGGTCCACCACTCAACCAAGGACGTAAACACACACATTTCTCTCCCTGCCTCACGTGGTCGATTGGCAAGGGCTTTAAGTAGTCACATCAAGCAATCTATCAAAATAGAGGGATACGGGTAAACATTTCTCTTCGCTTCTGTAGCTCCGATATTTTTCTGTCGATAATTAATCTGAGTATCATCCTTTGTATTCGTTGTGCTTGTAGATATTTGTCAATTGATCTTGGCCGAACTATCTATCTATCTATCTATCTATCTATCTATCTATCTATCTATATATATATATTATATATATATATATATATATATATATATATATATATATATATATATATATATATATATATATATATATATATATATATATATATATATATATATATACTGTATACAGGGAATTTTCGCCCCTTTCGCCCTCATCGTCAGTGGGCGAATTCAAAACTGGGCGAATTAAAAATTGTAAATTCATCTATTTTGGATGATCAAAGTCTGGGCGAATTTAAAACGGGGCGAAACTGTTTGAAAGTGCAATAGGGAGAAAATAACACGGAACGAAAATAACTCTGTATACAGTATATATATATATATATATATATATATATATATATATATATATATATATATATATATATATATATGTGTGTGTGTGTGTGTGTGTGTGTGCCTTAAATCTATACGGCAACGGTTATATGATGTCTATCATTATAGCGTATTCATAGCCTTGTATGATTTCCTGAGTGGAATTTTGATGTTCATTTTAAATAATTACTTCGTTTATGTAATGGTTGTCTTGTGACCTTTTGTTGAAAACCAAGTCTACACCCATTTGACGTGTATATTGTAATCATTTGATGAAACTAAGTGCACACCCACTGGACCCGCATTATGTTATGTAATCCATCGTTAAATAACAACATTTTGAAATAACACCAGTACAGTGCCTTTGAAATCTTATATTTTATTAAATACAGTATAAATACATGGTAATGCTTGTGCGTAATGTAACCCATAGCGTAACTATGAAAGTGACAATAATGCCAGACGATTTGCATGTATATTTCAATAAATGATATTTTAACAACAACACACACTGTGACACACGCGCACAAACAAACACATCTGAATATTATAATTATACTTTAGAAAAGGTCAAATGATATTGTAAATATATCTCTTTTACTCTAGTTTTAACTTATGACTTACATTAAATGAATGTGTCAAGAGAAATCCCGTTACTTCAAAGGTTCTTTTGAAACTTGACCCTTTGCTTTATTTAAAATATACCCTATGGCTATATACAAGTTGTTCATGAATTTACATATGACGGAAGTTTCTTTACCATTATTTCATTTGATTTGAAACTTTACAGTTTGGCCTTACGATATTACACACATGAGAAGCACAGGAGCAGGAAATAGTGTTTGTCCGACGATCGGGTGTTTGACTCCCGATTTTAACTTACAGGGAAAACAATTCCATCTCCTGTGTAAGAAGTCATTCAACGGGTCATGCTTTTATCCTATCTTCCATTAGTGATTGGTTTAAAGTCATAATTAATTAATATCAGTGTGTAATCGAGAGCTGTCAAACGATTGATTACGATGAAAACATCGTTTTTTATCATTATAATTTTAGATCGAATCATACCATATTCAACTTGCTTTCCCCGAAGTCATATCAGAGTGTCAGCTCTTTTTATCATCACTTTGGTATGAAGTATGCAATATAAACCGAACAAGTCATTTTAACCTCATTACAGTTTTTGTGACATCATATCCATCTCCATAGCATATCTTATATCCATGTCATAGATGGATATATATTTTAGATATTTCTGATACATTTATAGGTCACATGACAACGTTTGGAGAAAAACATTTTGGCTTAATGCTGCCTATGACGGACATATTGGATTTATGCTTATTAGACTTTTTTCGATGTCGGAGTTTTTGAATTAATACTTAGTGCAGTCCTCTTAACAAGACGGGGACAAAAACCTATGTTGCAGTTTGATCTATACTAGACTCAACCTTATTCTTACTTAGTGCAAGTGTTTTGACTTAGCCATTTAATGGCCATATTGGATTAATGCTAATAAGCGCCTTTCCCGATGTTGGATTTTGGCAAATTTTGGACATAATGTTAAAAAAATTCCCCTTTACAAAATGGCGTAATACACTTTCTGTTGCAATAAGTCCTAGGTTCAAATTCACCCTTATTTAGGTGTAACTTTTTGGACTGATGGTGACATCTCCATATAGGGCCTAGACTTATTTGGTATCATATACATAAATATTATATCTCATATACATGTATCACATTTAAGTATGATATATCCCATCGGTATATATAGTGTCTCAAATGTTTATGTCGAGGGACACAGGCTTCAATTCCAAAAGGCGATGAAGGACATACTAGCATGTTGAGTTATCTTGAAAAACAAATTTAAAGTTGAAGTGAGGTAATTTTAACCGCGAAGGCCGGTATATGTCAAACTATATATGCCCTTTGAGCACAAGATATTCGTTCTTCAACATTTTGAGTTCCTTGTTAGTACAGCGTATGATGCATGATGTGTGACATCCACATAGATGGACAGTTCTGAATCTAAAAGTTTCCAGTTAGATGGTCTCCTAATAACATTTTGGTATCAATCTCCGGATGATGACCGACTCTTCGCGGTGAAAGACGTAAAGTTCCATGTTTTTATACCATGCATAGTTTATTGTTTGTATAATATACTCATGGTCATTCAATAGTGTAGGGACATCCGGAACACTCGGACATTTGGTATAGGTTACATGTTCCGAATCAACGCCTCTCCAAAAAGAAAGTCCTCTATGTATATCCTACAGAGACCTAGGCTATTTTGAGGTCCATGTACAGGACCCATCCTCTTACCAAAATGGCTTGTCTTTTCCCCCAAAATATGTAAAAATTTCCAATTTGGAATTTTAAAATAAAAATAAAATATTTTCAAACAAATGTATCAAATTACATTTTTCTGATTTAGTGAAAATGCTGTATATCTCCACAAATTTTCGGACGCTGGATCCAGAACGTAGGAGGTAGGAAAATCCCTGGATCATGATACACCCTTGTTGTGTGCCAAAAGTGATGCCATTTTCATATATTTAAGAGAAAGTCTATTTATTTTCATCTGTTTTTTGGGTTTCAACTTCTTTGAAGCTTTATTTCAGAGAAGCGACAATTGTTCTTTGCAATAAGTCTTTCACTGATTAGACTTACAATGAACAAAGAAGGAAATATATAAATGTCACCTGTCACTTATAAACTCTTGCATTTTATGCAAAAAGGAATTGACATTCAAAACCAATTTAGAAAGATAGTTCATAGACTTTCACACAAATGTGCAAAAGGTGCATTTTTTCGGTTTGGTTTTTTAGTGTTTTGGTTTAGTTTTTTTTTTTTGTTTGATTTTTTTTGTTTTTTTGTTTTTGTTTTGGTTTTTTTTTTTTTTTTTTTTAAGGGGTATTTTTTTGAGTGTTTTTGTTTTTTTTTTTGGGGTAAGTTTTTTATTTTTTTTATTTTTGGTTTTTTTTTTTTTTTTTTTCTTACGAGGTTTTTTTTTTTGTTTGTTTTTTGCTATTTTTGTTTTTTTTGTTTTTTTTTTTTTTTTTTTTTTTTGTTTTTTTTTTTTTTTTTTTTGTTTTTATTTTTTTTTGTTTTTAAGTTTACAAAATTTCATTGAATATATGGGTCATGCCAATTATCTGGAAAAAAAAATAACATAGAAAGCTATGGGAAAAAAAAATAACATAGAAAGCTATGGGAAAATGACACAAATCGGCCTACATTTGGCACGTGAGTGTATCTTGTAAGATTTTAAAGCAATCACTTAACATTCCCTTCCAATTGACCGTGGGTGATAAAGCAGAGTATATATGGTCTAGTGTCTTCCAATCTTGACAGGTGATTTTTATGGAAAAAATTCACTACACAAGTAATAAATGGTGAAAGGATCTTGGTAAATCCGAAATTCCGCCTCTGACAAGTGTGCCTACACCTTTCCCGGAGTACATGTTCGAAAACATTTCCGATAATTGAAGTGATCCTTCTATAGTTAGAACATAGTACGAGTACTAAGGTCCTTGCTTGCGTCTTTTGTGGTTGGGATGATTGATAATTCCCGACTGGAATTGGTATGATATTTGTTTTTGAAATGATGAGAGTAAAAAAGACGTGCTAAGGAGCGCATTAGATCATCTCCGACATTCTTTACATGTTCTGCAGACAACCCAAATTCATCTGAAGGCTTTTTGTGGCGAAGTTTTCTTTGCAAGAGACCGATGCCCACGCACTGTGATTTCATCATTTATATATTATCTGCTGGTACAAGTTTGCGTATAAGATGCAAGACAAAAACCAGTTTCGTTTTGTAGTCTTCATTAAAGTGCTTCTCCTCTTCTGGTATTGCAGGGTCCTCGTTAAATGCAGAAAAGCGCTGACCCCGTGAACTCAACAGCAGACGTTGGGTGTTGTGCTACTATTTGCAAGAAGAAGTCTATAGAAGATTTTGCCTCTGCCTTTGTCTGAACTTTATTTTCAGTTGCCATTTCCTGCCTGGGTATTGAGTACAACTGATGTTTAGTAATGTCCGTTGAATTGTCAATGAGTGTCCAGATCCAGGTCTACAATTGGCGTTCCAGCGTTTCGTGGTAGCAAGGTTTTTCCTCATGTTAAGTATCATAAACATAAAACCATTGTTATAGTTCTGTACAAAGAGCAAAACCAAATGCTCGTTTCTGTCAATAAGACTTCTTCGTCAGCTGAGCTGAAATTTGGAATAAATGTAGAGTTTCGGAACGAAGGCGAAATTTCGGGGATTCACTTTGGAACTTGGAGTTGTACAATTTTCTTTGGAATAGCTTTCGCAGCAGCATTGATCAGGGACGGTTGTATTGATAAAACTGATTGATCTATGTTAGCATTTATGGACATCTGTAGAAGAATGTATATAGGTTAAGGAAACTTTTCGCCAAAAATTAGTCCATACATTTATAGCCATTTTAAAAAGTTTTTTCACCTCAAATAGCATTTTTACTATGTCAGCGCTAAAAATATATGCAAAAAGATCGATATCTTATAAAGAGCAAAATGTATAGTAGATTTATATATTTTGCCAGAAACTGGCAAAAGTTGAGATGTTGACAGGGATCGATGAGGAGTGCAAGGACCGACAATTCTGTGTAAGAGACTGTGACAGAGATTGTTGAGGAGTGCAAGGATCGGCAACTTTGTGTAAGAGATTAGCATTATGTGTTGAGCCATGCACATTGCTTGGTTGAAAGGTTGCACCTATTGGTGCGTATCACGTTTTGACTCAGGTGTTATACATCTCGCACCTATTAACGTTAGGTATGTAACCTACATCAGACTGGTGCATACATCTCGCTGTATAAAGCGCTATATCGCACACCCTTTCTGTGCCAGGTGTTGTAAGCTTGGTAAACCCTTTGAGCTGATGATTATATCTCCTGCACCGTTAGTTTCAGAAAGTAGCCTATA
This sequence comes from Atrina japonica, assembly GCA_030159075.1. Taxonomy (NCBI): domain Eukaryota; kingdom Metazoa; phylum Mollusca; class Bivalvia; order Pterioida; family Pinnidae; genus Atrina; species Atrina japonica. The sequence goes on along the minus strand of BROG01000437.1, from coordinate 602,335 downwards.
CCATTGGCAAGATGACGTGTACTTTGTCTGGGTCCAATGCTTTGTCACATACATGTTTGTTAAACTGTCATAAATCTCTTGAAGAATTAGGCGATATACAAAAGTCTCTATTTGGGTCCAAAGTTGTAGAGTACATGGGACTATTTATATCATATGTTGATGCACGTACATTACCAATTATGCCATTGTATACTGGTTTATAGCATTCGCAGGAGCAGACGTTGTACCATACATAGTATTTAAGCCATGGGATGTATCAGTGACAGGGATTACGAGTTTGGCGTTGTGCTTTACATGTACACGTTTTTGAAATATGAATTTGTATCAACTTGGGTATATTTTTAGACAGAAATGTGTAAAAATGATGCAATACGCAATCTGCTTCAAATAGTTACAAAACCGTTGTACATTTAGCATATGTAAACTGTAAAGTTATAATGACTTTCCATAGTATGTCTCGTCTTTTACAGATAAATCATTCCTCGTTTATTGTGATTACACTGTAAATCACAATACGAATTTTCATTATTATATTTTCTGAGATTATATTTTAAAATATCTTTGTTAATATTAACAAAATATATACATGTATATACGAAATAATTTATTCAAATGTTCTGGAAATATAAATGATGATCCTTATAGCTAGATATGTTGGTACCATGTTGTAAATTTTGCATTTACAAAATACAAAATTTACAACATGACAACGTAATATTTTAACATCTACCCAGTATATACAAAATTTACAACATGACAACGTAATATTGTTACATCCACCCGGTAATTACAAAATTTACAACATAACAACGTAATATTATTACATCCACTCGGAAAATACAAAATTTACAACATGAAAACATAATATTATTACATCTACCCGGTAAATACAAAATTTACAACATGACAATGTAATATTGTTATATCCACTCGGTAATTACAAAATTTACAACATGACAATGTAATATTGTTATATCCACCCGGTAAATACAGAATTTACAACATGAAAACGTAAAATCATTACATCCACTCGGAAAATATAAAATTTACAACATGACAACGTAATATTATTACATCCACTCGGAAAATACAAAATGATAACGTAATATTATTACATCCACCCGGTAAATGCAAAATTTACAACATGACAACGTATTTATACCCACCCGGTAATTACACAATTTACAACAATACAACGTAATATTACTATAAGTTCCACAGATATCCCAATCCTAGATAAGATTGCTCTTGTTTAATGTGTTACAACCAGTTGTTACATCTTACATTAGGGGTTTTACACTCATTAAACATCGCTGAATATATCTCATGGAGAATACAATTAAATATTGTTTGAGGTGAGTAAATTAGACTAAAATTTAAACATGTATAATTCTTACATTTTTACAGGTATTCTACCAGTTTCAATGTACATCAAAACATTTGTGCGTCGAGATACCCCAAGTATTTTTTTTTTTTTACAAAAATCTAAATGTACCTCTTTAATATCGTGAGCTCTATGACTACCCCAAACTTCACATCCATAATTAAGAATACTAAATGAACATCTAGGGGATATTAAGAGACAATGAGAAATGGTTATATAATGGAACACAACTGGAGGTGGTTGACCAGTTTAAATATCTTGGAATGCTTCTTAATTTTGTAATGGAAAATTTAACTCCACACAGAAACATGTTTCAGACCAAAGAAGAAAGGCTTATTTTGCTATTTGTAATAAATTCAAACAACACAGTTCTAATATTGAAACTCCATGTTCTGTGTTCGACACATATATTGCCAGTGTGCTAAATTATGCATCTGAAATATGGGGTTTTCATAAAGCGCCTGATGTTGAAAAAATGCACACGATGAAGTGTTAGGAGTTAAGAAAAATTCATGTAACTGTGTGGTGTACCTTTTATGAATTAAGAAAATTAGAGAATAATGAAATATACCTTAAAATTAAAGGAACACAAAATGAACGGTCATAAGAGAAATTAAGGGAGAGCTAGGTGAAATATTAGAGAAGAATTAAACAAATTAAAGGAATTTCCTGACACAAAATTGTATTCCATATTACGTGTTTTTAGTAAACAAAACATAGCTTTAGTAAAAAACACAAAAATAGGGGACAACATCAACAGACTTCACTTCTGGTATTCAAAATTATTTTTATGTATTCAGAATAGGGATGATTTAAATGTGAAAAGATATATAGGCCAAGACAGAAGTGATAGGACATGTAATTAGTAACGATAGACATCGACATGAATACCATTTCCTGACTATTCATATTAAAATGATAAGGAATTATGTATATTAAAAGATGTTACAGAAACGACGTGTTTTTAAAGTATACAATTACTAAATAAAACCAAAACTTAATTAGCTTTAAAATTCTATATGAAAAAACGAAATGAATCTAGCTGAATGGCATTAGATTTAATAAGATCTTTATTTATTGAACTTTATAATCAATTATTTCTTATTTCTTAGCACTTCTACTATTGATGTTTTATATGGATTATATATATTCACGTACTAAATCTATATTCTGTATGTATTCTGATTATATTGAATAGTATGTTTCTGATGTGACAATTGGCATAAAGTATAAAATAATATGAATCTGAATCTAGAAACGTAAGAACATAGTAAAGTGAATTAGAGACATGTCAAGTGGTGTTTGATCCTAAGGCGAGTAAAGCCTTTCTGCCCTGAATAGCTAGTTGTTTCTGAGTAAGAAGAAATTTACCATTAAAATTCAATTATCAAGGTGTAACGTTTCATTAATGACTATCCAAGCGAACTTAATGACTGTGCACAAAGGCTTTCATACACAATGTACTGCAAAACATCGAAACCAACTTTCTTTTATTTAATAATAAAAAATTTATGATTATTACATGTACATAGTAATTATTGGTTGTACTGCATTTATGTTACAAAAAGAAGAAGTTGGCGAAAACGATCAACATCAGTAGCCGTCGCAAGACCATTTTAGTAAATGAAACTAGGGGATATTAAGAGACAATGAGAAATTACTAATGGCTGGAGGTGGTTGACCAGTTTAAATATCTTGGAATGCCTTAAATGGAAAATTAACTCCACACAGAAACATGTTTCAGACCAAAGAAGAAAGGCTTATTTTGCTGGATAAAGTTCTAATTTGAAAAATTCGACACATATATGCAGTGTGCTAAATTATGACTGAAATAATGGTTTTCATAAAGCGCCTGATGTTGAAAAAATGCACACGATGAAAGGAGTTAAGAAAAATTCATTAACTGTGTGGTGTATTTTAATTAAGCTTTATATTTAAGAAAATTTAATGAATATTGGTTAAAACTTTACAATTGTATATTACGGTCATTATGAACATTCTTAAGGGATCACTGGAAATCATTAGAGAAGAATTAAAACAAATTAGGCCTAGGATATATATTTTGACACATATGTATAAGGACATGTATATCCATATATTACGTGTTTTTAGACATGTGCACTTAATGCTTTAGTAAAAAACAAAAATAGGGGACAACTATATACATTTTCTTCACTTCTGGTATTCTATTCAGAATTCTGATTTAAATGTTGAAAGGGGTATAAGTTCATGTGATTTTATAACGATTGACATCGAACATGAATACCATTGTAAATATTCATATTAAAATGATTTAAGAATTATGTATATTAAAAGATTTCTGACGTGACCTAGTGGCATAAAGTATACAATTACTAAAGCCTAATATGAAATTCTGATAAATCTACGAAATGAAACGTGAATGAACATAGATTTATAAGTGAATATAAGAGATTTCTTATTTCTTGTCTACTAAGATGTTTTATATTGATTATATATATTATACAGGCATGTAGAGTACTAGTTACTCAAGCCTATTTCTGTAAATGCTCTGTAATAGTAAATACATGTATGTTGTTTCTGATGTGACAATTGGCATAAAGTATAAAATAATATGAATCCTATTAAACGTAAATACAAGTAAAGGAATTAAGTCAAGTGGTGTTTGATTCCTAAATAAAGCCTTTTCAATAGCAGTTTCATTGAAGTACAATATCAAGGTAAGTCAACTTATTTAATATTTCAATACAGTTTCATTGAAGTTAAAACTATCCAAGCTTTGTGGAGCTTAACGACTGTGCACAAAGGCTTTCATACACAATGTAATATGCAAAACATCGAAACCAACTTTCTTTTATTCCGATAAGTATACGTCCAGTAAAAAATCTACACGAACTGCACAACTATGTTTTCAATTATACATGTACATAACAAGTAATTATTGGTTGTACTGCATTTATAGTTCACAAAAAGAATGTAAAAGTTGGCGAAAATAGGTAAATTTTATCAACATCAGTAGCCGTCGCAAGACATTTTAGTAAAAAATTAATTTCGTATTTAGATTATTACACATATATCCGCCTATCATAAGGCGTATATTGTTGTGATTTCATGTCTCTTGCTCCATTCTGGACCTCCTCCCCCTACACACACACACAAAATTATCTTACTCTCTGATATTGTCGGAATCGCCCCCTGATATACAAAAAGGAAGAACTCACAACCGTTCAATTAATTTTGAGCTTATAAATTTTCAAATGTGTTTGCACGTCCTTAATTGTATAGGCATGCATGTCCAAGAGCATGTAGATTTCGTGTATTTGTAACGAAAATTAGCGTTTAATGATGCAACAAAATCTACTAGTATTATCATCGACATTGAAAGCTTAACAAATGTTAAACTTGAGATATTGCTAGTTATTATCTGACTGAAAAACATTCATGCTTTTGATGTTTTTGTTTAAAAAAAGGTGCGTTTGGATGATGCAACATCAGTCTTCCCATACGTGACTGTAGTATTCATTTGGTGTTCACCGATATTCTTTAGATAATTTTCTGATATGAAACACAAGATTTTTCTAATGATATTGAAATTTCCCCGCCAATATTTGGTAGCTAGCTATACAGAGAACCCTTCTGATAACTTATTACAAGTGTTTTTGCTAATTCTTAAATTGAAAAATTAAATGTGAGCACATGGCTACTGTAGTAATGTGCTCACTTTTAAATTTTCAATTTAAAAATTAGCAAACGCCACAAGGAAATTTTAATTTTGAATTTAAGAGTAAGTAAACGACGCTATTGCAAATATCGTTTAACAATTTTTTAAAAATGAAATCGTACAGATGATTTTGTTTTTTGTTTTTCAACGTTTTTGATTTAAATAAGAATATGCATGAATGATGCAATACACAGATGGTTATGTAACCTTTGTACATTTAGCATAAAATATTACTTAGTTCATATTATTATGAAATTTCCGCCATCCATATATCACAGAAGAATATGTAAGTTTCATTATTCCCCGTATTTTACGGATATGTCCTTTACTAATGTTTGTAATAAATTTTAAATGAGTACAGGACAGAATATTGTCCTGTTATCATTTTTAATTTGTTACAGATTAAAATTTTGTCAAGGACAGATAGAATATTCCTCGATGTAAATTTCGTTCTAGGACAAACTATGAACTTTCACTACAATTATCTTTTCTGGGCCCGAAGTCACCAAATTTACTCAGTACTCAAGCTTAACTAACTTTTCATGATTTTAAGTTAAAAACACGCAAAATTTATCCTGTAACTGGACATATTTATATATTGACGGCATATAATTATAAATAATGATCAAAATCATTGCTCATTTGAAAAAAAAAAACTAAAGAAATATTAAAATATTGTTTGAGTACGTACTCAAATTTTGAGTACCGTACTCAACATACTTATTCAGTTTTACAGGAAAATCTTGAGCATGACGCAAAAATTTATATGTAATGATAAGAAATGATAATATGCTTCCTAAAAATTCAAACCCAAACATTTTACAAATGATTTTATAGTCAAAATAATGAAATAAAAGTTGAGCTTGAGTATTGAGTAAATTTAGTGACTTCGGGCCCTGATCATCGTGATTAACAGTCTTCTTCTTCCTTATAAATATTGAAATGAAAAATAACATATATATAAAAAGTGTGTGTGTATGTGTGTGTGTGTTCTATGTCTCTGTGATCACCTTTCTATGAATAAATAATTTAAATAGACATTCAGAAATAGAGAACTCACAAACAGCGAATTTTAATTTCGATCAATCTGATGCATATGGTCATATATATATTTTAAGCGTGCACACATGTCCTTTATATACTCACGCATATAAAAAAACATGCAGGCTTTCATGTGTATTTGTAAATTATTTTCAATTAATTTTAAAGTTAATATAAATCCATTTTTTGCATACCTTTTTTCTTTTTCGAACTGCGTGCATGCATGTATGGTGAATATACATGCATGTCAAAACATTTAGTCTTTTTGTATTTGTTAATTGTTTTCAATTAATTCCTAAGTTAATATAAATCCATCTTTCATACTTCATGGATGCCCTTTATGTACATACGCATGTCAAAACGTGTAAGATTCGTGCATTTGTAAAGAATATGAACGATGATGCAAATAAAAGTAGACATATCGTCATCCAGATACAAAGTTTAAAAGGTAAACCTTTCTAGTTCATTATCACTGGTATTATCTGATAGAAAAACATCCATGCTTTTGATGTTTTTGTTAAGAAAACACGCGTTTGGGTGATGCAATAGCAGTCTTTACATACATGACCGTAGCCCTGACAAAGTTGTGGACTGGTATATTGTTTCATTGATCGTAAGATTACAGCTTGTTGGATTTTACAATATGCAAAACCAGTGATATATAAAGCTAGCTTTATATATCACTGGCAATATATACATATAAGAACACATGAATATATGTAAATACATGAGATGTAATTCCTGAATGAAACATCCGATTTTCTAATGGCATTTGAAAATTTCCCGCCTATGTATGGTTGCTAGAGAACCCCTCTAATAATAACCCTTATCTAACAGTTTTAAAATGTATAATCTACATTCAAATAATATTCCATTCGGCGACAAATGATGCAATATTTTGGCTGGAGTTCAAATACTCATTGACCCAACATGAGGTCACATAGCAGACACAGCTGGCATTAACTAAAAACATTGAGGCGGGGGTAGGATTTCGAAATTGTAACAAATGCTCACCTAGGAAATAAAATTGGATAAATACATTTTTTCAGAAAACATGAATACTTTGTAAATATTCTATAGGCATTTTATGTTATTTTGTGACGTTTTTATGCTGCATTAAAGAAATTGTCTCCATTCACCTAAAGTAAACAAATCCCATTATGTTCCCCAGATCATTCTTTGTGAATGGAAACCGTATGATGCAATAAAGATCACATGACGCAAAATAGTCAATTTGCATATAACTGTTGACCAATCAATGGGCAATGATCCTTTGCCGCGAATACTATGCATACAGTAAATATGGAGGACCAAAACACACTCGTGGTTTTCACGCTGCTGCATGTTTTGTTAACTTTTATATTAACGCCGTGCCATGGGAATTTTTTATCTAGAAAATCCGTGAGTGGGGATGTTATTGAACTTAAATTTACACATGTCGATCTCAGAACCTCTTCATTAGCTCGATTTCGACGTGAAACAAGTAACCCCAATGATGAACAATTCAAGAGCGAAAACAATAGTACGGGAAAGTTAACGACGTCAACGTTCTTGGTTCCGGATAAAACGCACACACGGGCACTCGTGCACTGGTCGGGACAAAACAGTCACGTAAGTATTTTTTTTAGGTTTTCTAAGTCAATAATTTACTTACATTTTCACAGTTGCTGCATTTCGAAAATATATTAGTTTTACGTTTTTGTTTTACTCTTTATACAATTGATAACACAAAGTTCAGTTTTCGATCGGGAACGTCTGCATGTGATGTACGTCAACTTGTGCACGTTTCCAAAAAACACCATCTCTTAGTGTTACTATAGTGTTACCTTCGTATAGAGTAGAGTAAAGAAAGATAGGAAATAATCGTTATTTTTATTCTGTCTCTTAAATTGTAAACTGAAGGTTTGTTTTCATCGGACTCGATATAACATCGAAAAGTTACGCGTATGTCAAAGTAATGTCCACTTTAATACACCAGGTAAATCAAAAAAATCATTTCGTTTCATTTGACATCTCCATACTACTGCATTAGATACACACCGTTGATTTCTACCTATTCAACACTACACGTGAGTTGATATCGTATTATTCCCGAAGAATATACACAAGCCCGTGTGTATGACGTATTTGGTATTTAATACAAGGGAATCAATGGAAAAATACCGTTGCCGTATACTATAGTATAACTTAGACATACCTCGACTGTGTAGACGAGTTTACGAACATTTAACCCCATAACAACCCAAACAAGATTGGTGATACCGATCTTACAGTAATCTCTGGCAAATATTCAAAACGCTTAATTTGTTGTTAAACAATATACTTGTATACATGGATAAGATCTCATCTGTATTTATTTGTATTATCAGAAAGTGTATAGAGGTGTTATTTTGCCACTTCCATTTCATGCCATCATGTACATGTATATATCATGTTTTAGATAGATACAGTTTTATAGATCTACAACTGAAGTCTAGGACAAAAGTTGCATGATTTATTTTCAAGCTAGACATGTATAATATATTCTGTGTAAATTTGCGGTTTTCTCAAGGAATGACTCCTCCAGGATTTGTCTATTTTACAATTTTTACTAAACTTGATTTACAGAAAGTTTTGATTTTGGTACTGTATTTGGTAGAAATTGAAAAGATCCATCTCCTTTATAGCTTTCTAAATTCAAAGAAATACACTTTATATTCTCTGTGAGAGTAAAAGTCTAACATCATTCCGGCCCCATCATTTTGATGATTATTACAAAGAGAATGAATGGATCTGAGATGTTATTTAATCTACAAATAAAAAAACAACAACAACAACAAAATATAAGCATCATCAGAGATTTTCCTGCCTCCTGAATTCTTGGTCCAGAAATTATGGAAAAATGATGTTTTAACTCCTATATACCCCTAGAGGTACATTTGGACTAATCTATGCTATTGATTTACAGCAGAGTCCATTGTTTTTCAGGGGTTGATGAGTTAACTAAATTTGATATCAGACATTTTTTTTAACTTTGTTCTTTATTTTGAAACCCCAAATTGGTGGTTTTTGCATATTCTGGGGGGTGGGGGGGGGGACAAGCACCAACTGGCCTATGAAAATTGATTAGGCCAATTCATTTTCAGACCCAGGGCTAATGGTGCAAGCTTGTCTTTACATTTTGATTGGGTCCTGTAACAGGAAAACAAAATGGTCTTCATTGTAGGACAATCCCTATAGTCCCACAAGATCATATTGGCAAAGCATTTTGTACTTGTACAAATGGAGTACACTTTAGAAATAAAATTTAAAAAAAAAGTATACCAGTTACATGTAATAAGCTAATTATCTTCTTAGAAAAATAAATAGATTATACCTGATTTTATGCAGAAGATTTATTTATAGTTAATTTTTGTATCCAGAAAAAAAGTTTTCTAGATTCAAAATTTTACTGAAGATGCTTGAATTAATATTATCACCCAGATCTCTGCAGTAAGCCATCCCTTACATCAAATTTTGTGTGTTCTTTATCATATAGATTCTAACATTTCTTTTGATTAAAGATATCTAATCATAGATCACATTTTGTAAAAACAAATTGCACCACCAAGCTGTGTACAATACAAATGTATACGTATGTGGATGCTAATGAAGAAAATTGTCAATTTTTTTTTTTTTTACTTTTTAGCTATTTATTTTCTTTAAAGTTGATGTGAATACAACTGTTAAAACATCTATTACCAAAGTCATACACATGTAAGTTTATTGGTGAATAAAATTGGAATCTAATAAATTGTATTAATTAACCGTATTCGACCCATTTAATTAGCGCCCGAGGTGCTACAAAAAATCGGGGAAAAGGGGTGGGCACTTAATGGGACCAATTAATAATCAAATTGAAGTAAAACAGTTAATCTTTTAAAAGGCACAGTGGTGAAGTTGAAGTTATTACTGAGGACACCTATCAATATAATTCTGTTGCGGGGCTACAGATAAACTTATTTATGGTTTTTCAGGTCCACATCTCCTTGTCAACCAGCCAGAAAAGATTTTCGATAGTATGTAAAAAAGGGGGAGGGGCATTTAATGGATCAAATAGGGTAAATGAGTCTGTGAAGGTGTACATGTAGCTATAGGGACTAGGGAGAAATTTGATTTTGAAGACAGGAAGAGTTTGACTTTGAATGCATATCTGTGTTGTACAAAATGTACAAATGTAAATTAAATTATTATAGTACATATGTATATAATATATACAGTTTTTGTATCTTTGTGTAATGTGCACAAATTGTGTAAACATGTAAAATATATATCAGTGTAGCTTTGTGTTATGTGCATACTTTGTATGTACATTTATATATTGTTCATCACATTTGTTTAAAACATGTACTACAAGTCACATGCATGTACATTTTAAATTTGTGTATACATGTAGAACAAGTTTGACTTATTTTACATGCAGTTGTACATTTACCAGATAACACTGTTATTAACATATAAACACAAAGCTAACAGTATTATTTCATGTCATATTAAAAGGTGGGGTTAAACTCAGTTTTTTCTTTCTTTCAAAACATCAAATGAGTGTTCCGATATTTCATGTTTCTTTGAAGCGAGTTTAAGGAATCAATAAAGTAACAGGCGCAGATGTAGAGTACACTCTAACGCACATACAGTACATGTAAATTTAATCTTCTAGAATATTGAATACCTTTATCTTTATGAATGTATTGTATTGTCATTTTTAACCAATTTCAGTTTAATCATCAGTTATTCTAAAAGAAAATTTATTTTAGATTTGAGAAATTTTACACATACATGTGTATTGAAATAAAGTAAATGTATGTATTTATAAAATAAAATGTTTTGTAGAAATCTTGGTAAATGTATTAATATACTTTCAATTTACATGGACATGTATAATAGATTGCATATGAATGTTTATTGCAAATATAAAGAAATTTCATTGACTTTCTGTACATAGATTACGTGTAAAATAATTTTTTTTTTAAAAAAATTAGAATTTTGAAATACAAAATGTACTACAATGTAGATTTGCTTACATGTAGATGATGTACAATGTACATGTATACAAAATGTAGCTCTACCAAGATAAACTGGCACATCTCTGACACAAAATAATACATTTGTACTGTACTTGTATGTCCATTAAAAATAGTGGTTTACAGATACAGTAAAACCTGCTCTAGCGACCACCTGTGTTTAAAGACCACCTGGTCTGAAATTTTCTGAATATGCTACTAATTCTTTTTCTGAACTATTGCTGAAACATTTCTGAACCACTCTGTATGACTAATTTCTTTTAAAAATACTGATTTTGGCACATTCCAGAAAGTTTTCAGCAAGTATTCATTATACTGGTAAGTTCAGGAATTTTTCAGCAATTATTTATGAAATGTTCAGCAAACCCCCACTTCTTAAAATCACTGAAATATACATGTACATGATTGAAGTTTCTCAAATGAAATTGAAATTGCATGTACTGGTAATCACTAGCTACTCATGATCATGTATGATTATATAATGTTCTCGTATTTAAATGTTCTAAAATATGTATTTTTACATGTATAATGTATATATATATACATGTGTATGTTAAGTTTAAAAAATAGTGACATGAACAATGTAAATTTGAAAATTTTAAAATAGCAACATGAACAATGTAAATTTGAAAATTTAAAAATAGTGACATGTACAATGTACAATGTAAGTTTGAAAATTAGAACATGTATTGTTAATCAATTTTTAGCTCACCTGGCTAGAAGGGCATAGTGAGGTATTGCTACATGTACGTGTTTGACCCAATGTAGTTTAATGTTATCTGTAGCCAATCATTGATTTTTTCTTTTCAACAACATTTTCTCAAGAACCACAACAGATTTCAACTGAATTTGACAGGGAGCTTGCTCCTACAATGTAGGAAAGGACTTCAGATTTGCCAACAAAAAGAGGCTCGGTATTCATACATGAAGGTGTGACAAAAACAGGTCATATCTTTAAAAAAAAAATTCTTCTCATGAAGACCAGTGATAAATTTTCTTTCATATTCGGTGTACAGTTATTGTAAAAACCCATATCTACAAAGTGTGTGAATGAAATCAAAACTGCTTATACATACATTGTACATGTATGTAAATGAGCTATAAGTGGGTGCTTCAAATGACATACATGTACCGATATATATTGTACATGACAATGATGTACCGTATGGTTTTTTACAAATCGAAATTGCTCAATACATGTAACTTAACTTTTGGTATACAATGGTATACATGCATACTGTACATTATATATGAAAATTGTGACAAAGTTTCAAGGTCATGAGAAAATGATACATGTACATGTAAATATCAATATTTTAATTTGTTCAACTTTAATGTTTTGCACATTTTCGACTTCTCCTAGTCAAGAACCTGAATTGGCAAATTTAACCAAACTTGGAAGGAACTATATGCATAATATGTATAAGATTTAGGAATGAAAAGGGGCTAGTTCCCATATAGGGGCTTCAAAAGGGGACAAAAAGTATCAAAACTCTATATAACTTTTAAAATCTTCTCATGAATAAGTGATAAGAATTCTTTATAATTTGGTACATATATACATGTACATGTCCATGTATGACTGATTGTTAAATCAATATCTACAAAGTTTGACTTGGTTGAAAACAAAAACTTTTCTGCTAACTTCATCATCGAGCCATGCGCCATACATTTTTTTTTACAAATGGCTCATTACATGTAACTCGAAACTGATTGACTTTCTGTATACAAATATATAATATACATGTAAGAAAGATGTAAAGAATTATCTTAGGGTCACTGTGACAAAGTAATTCACGTCTCGGGGTCAAGGTCATTGCTTCATTTGACCTTTTTAACAAATTGTTGGTTTGCTGTTACATGACTCAAATTTTTATTCTGTGAGTACATTGGTAGGATTTTTGTTTGTTTTTTTTTGTTTTGCTGTAAACCATACATGTATATGCATGTACAACATAAGCAATGAGAACATGCCAGAAGCCTGGTATGAAAAAAAAAAAATTTCAAGGAAAGGCAATAAAAAAAATTGAATCATGGGGTTTTGAGTGAGTACATTATGTAGCTACAGCGCATTACAGTAAAGTGAGCAAAACAACAATTTTTTATGGATGGCCTTATGAAATTTTCCTCTGATACATGTACAGTGTACATTTTTTATTTTTTTTTTTTGGGGGGGGGGGGAGGCTAACTATTAAGGTATAAAAAATGATATGTGCCTCTGATTTTATTCTTGGCCACCCTTAAAAATATTTGGTTTGCTGTTATGCAAGAAAGATGTTTTGCCGTGAGTAGGTAGGTAGATTTTCTTTATTATTTTTTTGATAACTGTAAACCATATGCATGTACAATATAAGCGATGGAAACATACTGGAAGCCTGGTAAAAAAAATAAAAAAGTTCCTGGAATGGCAATAACAAAATTTGAGTCACAGAGTTTTGTGCGAGTAGGTCACATTGCAACAAACCAGCAATTTTTTATGGTTGGCCTGAACACCTCTGTGCACATATGTCAGTTGTTTGAACATGATTCTGACAAATTGAATTTCTAATGTAAATGTGTAATGTAAATGCATAATGAATTGTAAATGCTGACCACAAAATTAAAGAGGAAATTGATTGTAAATCATTTGAATACATTTATTCCAAATACTGTAAAACAGAGATTACCTGTTAGGCTGAACAGTAGCTAATGGCATAAGGTTTCTCCATTAATTCTAAATGAGCTCTGTTCATATATTAAAGGCCTCATTCTCTACATTTTTTTGTTATGTTTTTCCTTACAAATCTATTACATTTCCCATTGCCGTATTATAAATACCATAGTAGAAAGTACAGCTGCAGATAAAATTTAAAAAAAGTAAAGGAAGAAAGTAATATATATATATATATATATATATATATAACCTTTCTCTCATCAAAGTGTTGACTTTAAATACAACTAACCATTTTTTCTCCATTTAAACACTTGCTTGATCAAGATCATTTTACAATAAAAATAATATTTTTATTTATAGAAGTCGGATAGTTGGAAGGCAAATTATTATGTTTTTATTTGATAAAGAAATGAATGTACATCTATATAATTTAGAGGACGGAACTATATAGATTTTTGAAGAGACAAAACTGCCTAAAAATATTTGGGTATGGGTTGCCAGATTGTTTGCTTGGGTCATATCAGACAAGTCTATTCTATGTTTTTTATTTAATGAAGAACGAACCTGTTATATATAGTTAAAAAAAGAAATTTGTGCCAACATTAATTGCTTCTGATTTTTGGGTCAAGTACTGACACACTGAAATACTGACCTAGTTAGCTAAAATGAATCATATTAATTATACAGTTAAACCATTGTAAATGTCTGAGAAATCAATCATTCGTGACTCAAAAAGTTGAGGCCGATATTTGTCTGTTTTGGTGTTAAGCTATTGGACGGTTACTCTATATACATATATCGAGAAGGGATTAAGTAGGAGGTTGTGTAACTCGAATTTGAACATGTGACATTATAATCCTGGGGATTTTGAATTAACAATACATTGCATTGTTTAGTTCAGTTGATAGTTTGTAGATACTTGTATAGATATACATTGTAGACTTACAAGTCTTCCGGGATTCAAATTAACTTTTTCAATCAGTGGCAAACATTTGCTTTTACAAGTAGATACAAATGTTGGTAGCTAGCAAATCTCTTAATTTGAGTTAAACGAAAAGGATTAAGGTCAAAATATAGAGATTTCCTGCCTGACATATTGTATGATGTAGATTGTCCTGAATAAATGTCATCATAGATTAAATTGATATACATTGGATACACAATCATACACATTTTATCAGGAACATTGAAATATATCAAAAACAGATGCAATTCAGATCTTGAATTACAAGTTGCCTCATAAATCAAGTTTAAAGCAGATTCTTGCTTCTAATAACAGAATTTGTCGGAAGTAAACCAATTTACATGTTATGCTAAAAGGATTACAATAGCAATAATGAAGACTTAAAAATGAAATTCTTTGAGAATGAAATGGAGATTACCTGATTTGTATTTGTCGTAACCTCCTGTAACCTGAACCATTGCTCCTGTGTTATTTTGTGGTCAGGTTAGGCCTATCTAGCAAAACTACAAAGTTGTAAGACCATCATGACATAGCATCTACCTATGAAAAATGACCAGGCTTGTGATATTGTAGGGAACTACACGTACATTTGTATCAATACATATGTAATGTACACTTGTTCTAGTTGTACCTGGATATACAGTAAATCCTGCTTTAGCGACCACCTGTGTATAAAGACCACCTGGTCACAAAGACCATTTTTGTCTGCCCCCAATATTACCATTTGTGTACATATCAACCTCTATATAAAGACCACCTCCCTATAAAGACTGGTTTTTTTTTGTGTCCCTAAGGGGGGGCTTTATATATTTCACTGTACATGTATTGAAATTGAAGGGGAATGGACTTTCTTTTTTAAGTAAACAGGGTTTTCAATATAACAGGGTTATAATGGTAATTAAGATATTTAACTGTTAAATCAAAATCATTTCAAACAAGGTGGAATTTTATTCAAATATATTGTAGTCCATTTGGACTTTGACAGATCCATTTAAGGTGACACAATGTGTGCCTTTGCTTGTGTTTGAAAAAATGTATAACATGCAGAACAAAATTGTGTTACAATCTGTGGAGTGATTTTTGCTGTACATAAAGAAGCAGAAAATTTCATTGTGGTTTTAATTTCCTTTATTTCAACAAACTTTAAATCATGATGAAATTTTTATATGAATCATACATGCACCTACAGGTAGTAATAGTCAAAGGTTCCTTTAGAAACAGATTTTTTTATTTCAATGAAATTTTATGTCAACGAATTAGCTTTTTTAAAAGAAAAAAAAAAGTCGAAATTTTAACCCCACGAAATTGCCTGATTCTACAGTAGTTTGTCAGGATGTTTTCAGAAAACTTTTCCTCCATTGTGTGATACGGAGACTTGGTGAGTGAACTGGAGACAAGTCTACACATACATTTTGTACTGTTGATCTCTCTTTTTTATTCCCCCGGTGTGGTGAGCCCTGTCAGTAATGTTATCTTGGCATTGTTTAAATAACGCACATATTGGATTGAAAACAGATGATTGAAAAAAAAAAGATAACTTCCAACAAAAACATGTCATGACTAAATGTACACATGTCCAATTAACCACAGAATTCACATATATAGAAATGTCTGCATGTTGATATGGAGTAATCCTAGCCAGTACCAAGTGGCAGTCATACAATCACAAGTGTCATGTTGAGATGAAGTAAAGTTTACGATTTTGTGGATTTGTCGGTACTCGGTGTCCTCTTGCTGTGAGATTGTATATGTACATATTTGATTGGTGATTTAAAGTGTCTGGACTCAAGGTGGTCCTACGATTTAATGTTCCTGCCGACTTGAAAAAATAAACATGGTCTTCCGATTATAGGTCAGTTACATGTACTTGGCACTATATACATGTATATACCTTGTAATTAAGTACAGGGTAATTATATGTACTGATTCACCTCACCATAGTCGTGGTTCTATTACTTGGTTTGATTCATGAACTTAGAGAAAGGTCAAAGCAAAGAATTATATAAGTATTATAATAAAAGTATTTGCATTGGTAATATTCTAAATTTGTACATACGCTTGTCTTATACATGTATCATAATGTATATACGCTTGTCTCACATTATGAAATGTGAATCTTAATGACCCTTCCCAACAGTGATTTCAACCATGTGTGTCATTTATCAGCAGTATATACCAGTGTGTACATGTTCACAATTATACATATATACTGGTAATCTTATTATCATTTTTAACACAGTTAAAAGCTAACTTATAAGTTTAAATTAGTTTTGACATGCGATTTGTTTGGTCACTCAACTCAGTGGAATATGTGGTGGAGAAAAGTCACAATATTCATACAATGTACAGTAGAACATGTTGTGAAAGACCACCCATCTGCCAATTTGTAACATGGTTTATTGTCAATAAAGAAATTAACTTTATGTTCTAATTCGCCAGTCTCAACCGAACATAAATTATTTATAAAATAAACTCAACACATAAATAGGATAAGCTCGCATGTGCGAGTGCAACAGACTTTATTACATATAAATTACATAAATACTGCGTAAGTCTTGTAAAACATCACACTCAAACCATTTTCTACAAAAAATGTAATTAATATCATGTACAATATTACAATTAGAAAAACAACGGGCTTAGGTGGTGGGGAATAATGCGTCTGTTGCACAAGGCGGCGAAGCTTAGTACCTTATATTCTTACTAATAACTCAGGTAACTACCTTGCCACAATTTTTCATGCTTTAAAACGCCGCTACCCCTAATAAACAATTACTGACCAATCGCCTTGCGATAAACAACAATAGAAACAACATTACACGTGTTTACTGTAAACACACCCACGTGTATACGTAACTATTATAAATACATGAATTGAAGTATGATCTTACATGAAGTTTTATAGTAACTATACCTGGAATATTTTGCTGATGTGAAATTTTTGCCATTTTAGCCCTTAAAGAGAGGACTAATTTAGAGCCGTCCTGGCTCATAGGCTCATCAAAGTCCAGTCCAGTGTCACAGTAGGTGTCGGCATATTAAAGAACCCTCACGGCTCAATGGCCATTAGTACATGCCGAGCATAGGCCAAAATCTGAAGCCCTTATCGGCATTTGGTGACGTCTCCATAGAAGTGAAAGATTCTTGAATGGAAAATTAAAAAACAATAAACAAAATAAAGGGCTAATTTAAAAGGAAAAATGAAATTTTCAAACTAAATAATTGAAGCACAAACACACATACAATCTATCATCTATGAAGCTACAGTGATTTAGGTTGAATTAAAGACAGGATTTATAATTGAATATGTTTTCTGTTGTAAAAGGATGAAATCAACTAGGGGCAAAGATTTCCAGGTCTAGGTCTACATAAAGTGGAACATGTACATGTAGGTTCGTTTACTTTCGAAAATAGGCTGTACAGATAAAACACATTGCCTTGCATGGACTCATTGTATTACTGAATCTCTAATACTTTTGTGACAACAAGTAGCTTGTCAACCCTCTTTTGATTTGATTTAGATTTGTGTTTGTAAACATGTGCCAATTGACCTTGGTAGACTTGTAAACAATATCTAGGAGGTTACTTAACAACACACACACACACATATATATATATATATATATATATATATATATATATATAATATATATATATATGTAAGTGGTTTCTAGTACATTGTATATGGTCTCACAAAACAGGTGGTCTTCTATGACAACAGTCTCACAAGACAGGTTTCACTGTACCTGCATGTACATTTGTACCTTCAAAGTTTTAGTGTAGATTTGACAAAAATAATCTGTTTGGGACAGTCATGGCAAGTGTGTAAGAAATTAACACTAATTGCATTTGCAAAAATGTACATAAGCTGAAACTCCAGTATATTCCCAGGGGCTGAAAATTCTTTATGTCCGAGGTCCGGGACCTACATATTTAACTTTCGGACCCTGTCATTTTCCTGCCTTGTGGGTCCAAGGACCTAAGTCTGAACCGGTGAATACGATAACTATTCTGTCAGTTTCTTTCTAAACTTTATTCCCTTTGTAAAGTTCAATTGTCATTTTCTAATATGATTTTGTGGCAGTTTTTTGGTATATAATTTTGTGTTCCCACCTTTGATAATAGTTATTTATATTGATTAATTATATCAAAAGTCTGACTTGGATTTATTGTAATTGGACCCATATGTTAGAGGACCGGAACCAGGCAAAATTTAACAAAAAAGTCCTCGACCCAAGCAGCTGAAAGAAAATTTTGAGCCCCTGATTCCTAATGGCGGTTTGCAGACCCTATTTGCTCAGGAACAGGCAGGTGGGAAAGAGGTCAGTTGTTGACAATGTGAAAGTTTGATTGGATGTTACGGAACCATAAAATATGTACATTTGTTATACTACTACTAGTACTGTATGCTCAGGCTTCAATTATCTAGCTTGAAAATTTCACTTTCATTTTAAATTTGGCTTCTCATCTTAGGATGAAAATGGCGAAATTTAAATGGAAGCAAAAATTTACAGGTAAACAGTATATATACATGTATACCATATATCAAGGTAAATAGTATATATAAATGTATACCTTATATCAAGGTAAACAATATATATACATGTATACCTTATATCAAGGTAAATAGTATATATACATGTATACCTTATATCAAGGTAAACAGTATATATACATGTATACCTTATATCAAGGTAAATATTATATATACATGTATACCTTATATCAAGGTAAACAGTATATATACACAGCGCTCTACAATGCGACCAAATCACTCGCAAATGCGACCATTTTTTAGATTTTGGTGAGTGTTTATCCTCATTCAGTCGCCACATTGCGACCAGTTTTTCCCCGAACCGGAAATCAAAAGTTTGTCCGTTCTCACTGTGAAATTACATGATCGAAATCATGGTCTGTTATGCGCTTTACAACAATAAATTTGGTTAACTAGAGCATCTAACTCACGTGGATTACTGTATAAAAACACGTTGTATTGCTCTCATGTTTTCGACTTGAAATTTTCCTAACAGCACACGATGACATTTTCTTCTCTCAGTCGATTTCAACAGTAGCATGTAGACACTACTAAATTTAAACGATCTTGGTTAAAGGAATACTGGAACAAAGTTATGGCTAGTGTTCGACTAGGCCGAACTTTCTGTATACCGCCCCGATTTCGATTTTTAATTTAAGAGATTTTTAAGTGGTAAAATCGGGGCAGAAAGTTCGGCATAGTGTTCGACGAGGAGGGCACATGACCACAGCCTAATTCCTTATATCGTGGGGCAACACAATAAAACGGCCGCGACAGTATCCCCAAAGGGATTAACCACATCGGAACATGGAATTTTTATCTGTAAATTAAAATCGAGAGTCGGACAAACACCTATAAATTAAAGAACTTCACAGTGTTTTTGTGACAATCAAGTCCTTGGACTCTAGATTTTAACTTACAGGCAAAATTTTCAATTCTAGTGGGCAGTCTCTGTTTTGTAAATTCTGTCGAAAAGAAAACTGGCGCTAAATAGGTAAAGTTTAAGGTTGCCTCGATATTATAGCAACAAATATGAAAAATATAGGCATATAAACACTACTGGATTGATAAAAAATGCACAAAAGGTCAACATGCAGTTAATAACCTTGTTTTAAATATTTGAAACATACAACTTAGAAAATTAATATTTTATTTCATTCTATATTTTCATCCAGTGGATTTTTTTAAGAACACCATGAACACACACACAGGTAATATATAGTTTATATATATATATATTTATATATATATATCAATATATATATAATATTTACATGTATATATTGGCGAGGTAAATGTTCCTGGCTGGCTAGTAAAATTTCTGGTTCACTGGCCAAATGAAGAGTGAATTTTTTTAGTGTTGTAGAGCCCTGATACATGTATACCTTATATCAAGGTAAACAGTATATATACATGTATACCTTATATCAAGGTAAATAGTATATATACATGTATACCTTATATCAAGGTAAACAGGATATGACCGTACCTTATATCAAGGTAAACAGTATATATACATGTATACCTTATATCAAGGTAAACAGTATATATACATGTATACCTTATATCAAGGTAAACAGTATATATACATGTATACCTTATATCAAGGTAAATAGTTGATGTACATGTATACCTTATATCAAGGTAAACAGTTTATATACATGTATACCTTATATCAAGGTAAACAGTTGATGTACATGTATACCTTATATCAGTGTAAACAGTATATATACATGTATACCTTATATCAAGGTAAATAGTATATATACATGTATACCTTATATCAAGGTAAACAGTATATATACATGTATACCTTATATCAAGGTAAACAGTATATATACATGTATACCTTATATCAAGGTAAATAGTATATATAACATGTAAACCTTATATCAAGGTAAATAGTATAATACATGTATACCTTATAACAAGGTAAACAGTATATATACATGTCCCTTATATCCAGGTAAATAGTATATAACATGTATACCTTATATCCAGGTAAACAGTATATGTACATGTATACCATATCAAGGTAAACAATATATAAATATGTATACCTTATATCAAGGTAAACAGTTTATGTACATAAAATATCAAGGTAAACAGTATATATACATGTATACCATATATCAAGGTAAATAGTATATGTACATGTATACCTTATATCAAGGTAAACAGTTTATATACATTTATACCTTATATCAAGTTTTGAATTTACATTGTACAGGCAAATGTCCCACACCTCAAATTTGATTACATGTAGTTTATAGATTTGCTGCAGGCCACAAAATAACAGAAGTCGTCATAACCAATTTACAGGTCACACTAAAGGAATGATCGTATAAACCTGCTGGTTATGATAGTAATGATGAAGACTTAAAAATGAAATTCACCGAGAACAAAAAGGAGGTTACATGTAACCTGAACAATTGCTCCCGTGTTGTTTTGTGGTCTGGGTTTGTGTGGTCCTCTTCATTTTAACAAGTTGCTTGAAAAATAAAAATAAAAATGTTTGTCGAAAATATATAAATTGAAAAAAAATAACATGAAGTAAAGTTCCCACCAGTAATGTGAAATTATACACCATAAATACATGTATGTGTACATATAGTGGGAGGAAAAATAGAAAAAAAGGTAAAAAATCAAAAAATGGGGAGTAACTCTTTGAATAAAGTTTGTATACAATGTAGGTCTACCAAGGTCAATTGGCACATGTTTACAAACACAACCAGTCTAAATTAAATCAAAACAGGAGTGCCAGGCTACTTATTGACACAAAAATATTAGAGCTTCAGTAAATCATGGAAATTGTGCAATGTGATACCTATTATCTGCACAACTTATTTTTGGAAGATAGACCATATTGTTTTGGTTGTTGACAGAACCTGGATGTGAGACTTTAACTTCATGTATCTGTAGTAGTGAACATAATTACTTGTATGTTATTGTTAATAAATATGGCTGGAACAAATTAAATCAACACAGAAATAACAGAAATTAGGTTCATGGGAGTGCAATATTTGTATGTACACGGCACCTCATCTACATTTGTGTACCTGCATATATTTGTCCTACCATATATATGAAATATCTGGAATTCAAAATTACCAAAATATTAATAGACATATTTATCTAAATCTGGACTGCTCATTGAATTTTGACAAACCTATTAGACCCATTAAGTGCCCCTCTGCCTTTTTAGCTCGCCGGGACCAACGTCGTTGTTTGCGGCATCCATAGACAAAACTTTAACCTGGCTTATATCTTTTTAACTGCAAGGGACAGGGCTATGATATTTAATATATAGATGACAAGAGCATTCATTTGGTACCTTGACTTTTGACCTAGTGAACTTGACCTTGGACTTTGACCTACATTTTAAAAATTTTAACCTGAGCTTGAAGGAATAAAAATCTTACAAGTCCTTTGACCTTAAAATCTGACAGCTGTGGGTCATATATCTATTTTGAAAATTTACACCCATTTCAATCAGCTTTGTTGTCTTCTGACAACTCTTGCTTTACATATGATCAAGAATCTTTTCTAGTTGGTTGACAAGGTGATGTGGACCTGAAAAACCGTAAATAACAATTTATCTGTAGCCCCAAGCAACAGAATTACATGTATGTTGATAGGTGTCCTCAGTAATAACTACAACATTTTTAACACTGTGTCTTATAAAAAGTTAACTGTTTTACATCAATTTCTTTAAAAATTGGTCCCATTAAGCGCTCACCACTTTTTCCCGATTTTTGTAGTGTCCTGGGTGCATTAAGGGGTCAGATATGGTAACTGGAATTTCAGATTTTGACATAATGACATTCCACTGTATATACTGGGGGTATATATATATATATATATATATATATATATACATATACATATATATATATATATATATATATATATATATATATATACATATACATGTATACAGTCAAAATTGTATAAAAAGACCATTCAGGGGGAATAACAAAAATGGTCTTTATAGACAGGTGGTCTTTATATAAAGGGTCACACACAATACTATGAAATCCAAGGAATCGGATATATGACTTTCAATATTTCCAACTACATATTTCTTCCCTGGTTAGATATTCAATTTAGTAACTGTACATTGTAATATAAAAGTGATTTTCCTACCTCCAAAAATTCTGGGTCCAAGATCTGGAAAATTGGGAAAGTAACCATTTTTTTTCGAAATTCCAAATTGGGAGTTTTTGCATATTTTGGGGGAAAATACAAGTCATTTTTGCATTGGGAAGGGTCCTGTAACCGGACCCAAAATAGGCATAGGAAAATCCCTGTAACTAATACATGTACATGTACAACATGTAAATAATGCGAATAAGAAATAATTCAATGTTTTAAATAATTTTAACTAATTTATAATGAAATTTTGTATATATATATTGTGAGCAGTGGCACTGTGAGCCTAGATAAAGAATTGACTAAGATATGGCCTGAATAAAGCAATTGCAGAAGTAGAGATAGAGGGAAGAATGGAAGGTTGGGCTGATACAACACAAGCCGACTGTATATAGTTTCCCC
Source organism: Atrina japonica (assembly GCA_030159075.1). Classification (NCBI taxonomy): domain Eukaryota; kingdom Metazoa; phylum Mollusca; class Bivalvia; order Pterioida; family Pinnidae; genus Atrina; species Atrina japonica. The sequence goes on along the minus strand of BROG01000437.1, from coordinate 578,463 downwards.
AAATCTGATGACTGATGTGAAATTGATGTTGTAAAAGTCTGGTCACTTTTATATGAAAATTAACAAACTCCAGAAAACACATTAATAACACGCTTTATAGTAAAATTGATATTAACTGAATCATTCAGAAATTTATGTATACTGTATACCTTGAACATTTCGCTCTTGTTTAATATTCACTTTTTTCGCCCTGAGATGAGAGGCCAAATTTGAAATAAAGATGAAATTTTCCAGCTACATGTACATGTAAATCATTGAAGCATTTAAATTCATGACACTATGGTTAGATACATGTAGGGTGAATTTAAGATGGGATGAATAATTTTTCTGTTGTTAAAGGATGAAAATATCCACAGGTGAAAATTTGCAGGTGTACAGTGTTTTTTTTTTTTTACAGCAAATTGAAGCTTGGTTGTGATTATTTTGTTCGGATGGTGAAGCAAGTAAGTTCTATGACTTGATGAATCCTGTCCATCTGTCTTTCTGCCTATTAGTGTCAACAATTTGGTTAAGCTCTGTTTTGATTTTTGAAATGCCATATTTGACAACATGGGCAGACTGCCATTATCAGTTGTTTTTCTGTTTTGTTTACTACTAATTTTATGATATTAATTTTCTGACAGGTTTTGTTCATCCTTACACGAGAACACAGTCCTGATGGCTTCATAACAGCAAGTACACTCTGGAGGTAGGTTCGTTTTAAATTTACAGTAGACTATTCAAGATAACTGCATTCTTGCTGATCTAACATGCATACTTAACACTTCCGAGTGATATTAAGATGTTTCATACCCAACACAAATCTTATCCAATGAAATAGAAATCATACTCTCGGAACGATTTGTCTTTCAGTCAATCAGTGGGTAGGATTTGTCAGATTTTGTCTTGGGTACCAGCATGAAACCTCTTGATGCCACTCAGAAGTGCTTGTGTGCAAGTGAAACTACAGAATAGGGATGTAGTTACATGTATCATGAAAGGGTCTATTATGCAACTTATAATAACTGGTGCACTACATGTAGGGCATTGCTTATTACTGCCATAAACTGAAATATGCTTCAGTCCTTTTTCTATAGTTTGCACAGGGCCAAAATTTTGCCCCGTTTTCAATGCAAAATACATGTATTTTTTCCCAATTTGATGAAAAAAAATCCCAATTTGGTGTTGAAGCCATGATTGTAATGAATATTAAATTGATGTAATGGTAAATGCATTTAAAAAAGAGACTCCATTACATTTAGATTCCCATGTGTACAAACATTTACGTTCAAACTTGGTACATATGTTCCCTATGATGTCCAGACTAAGTGTTATTGTTTTTTTGGGCCAATGTGAAAATCCAAGATGGCCACCCTGTTTTCTGATTGGTTGAGACATTTTCAACCTCCTCTTAAGAATTGCTGAACCAATATACTTCAAACTTAGTACACATTCGTCGTTATGTCCTGAGGAATTGCTGTTTTTTCTTTTGGGCCTATCCAAAAATCCAAGATGGCCACCCTGTCATCTGATTGGCTGAGACATTTTTGACTTCTGACTTACTACAAATTGTCCTCATGAAGTCCTTATCATCCATGTGCTGCTACTTATGCTGCTCAAGCCTCTGAAAAGCTCAGACATTACCTCCTGCAAATCAGGTGAGCATCAAGGCCCATGGGCCTCTTGTTATTCCTTCAAGATTACAGTAATAAAATCTTTGATTGCACCAAAAAGTTATTGAAAGTTAATTTAGTTTCTTGGTTTTCATTTTAGCTTCTGTATTTTAAATCTTTAAGCTAAAATTAGCTGGTGGCAGAAAGAATTAATTTCAGTCCCTTCCACAGTAATTAGTGCATTACACTTTGAACCATGAACTCATTTTAATTCTGGTCAGAACAGAATTCCATCCTTGTTGAAACCAAAGCTGATTTTGTGAGAGTTTAGTGTGACTTGCAGAAGGCCATTGGTCTCTTCTTGGGTACAGCTAATATGGTAGCTTGAGTTGAATTCTTGTGCTGCAGTTATCAAAGACTGTATGATGATAATGATAAAAACATTTGTGTGTGTGGTTTTCTATTTACATGTATTTCATGCCCCTTAATTATTTATTGTGTACACAGATTTAAAATTCATTCCTCTTTTAATGATGTCATAAATTATTTTGGATAAATGGAATTCCTTTTATAGTTATTAGAAGTAGTTCTGGCAAAATTTCTGTATCCATCATTGCAGTGCAGTATGATTTTAATTTTAATTTCCATTATCCAGTGTCGGTGAAATTAATTTTAGACTTAGATGTATAACAGGAAAACAAAACAAAACAAGATAAAGAGAAAGGTAAAACTGCTATTTATAATTTGGGTTCATGGCTTCTCTAAGTTGAGTCAGTCAATGTACATTATACACCATGTGTATTTTGTTCATTTTTGGCTTATAGTGTATCATCCCGTGATGTCACTGGGATAAAAACCAGTATCTACAAAGTAATTGTCTCTTGGATAAATATAGGTTTCAAGAATTAATTTTCACATGTACAGATACAGGTTTCAAAAATTAATCATGTCTTGTCATAGCTCTGAAGAGCACTGTTGGGCATGGATTTGAGAAGTACAATATGTCTAGAGAGAAATAAGGTAGAGGTTTACAAAAATAACAATAAGTATAGTTTGCTATGTAATTGATGGTGAACTTAATCAACATATCTGGCAGATGTCATGGTGTGAATAGCTAACGCTCAGCCTTGTTAAAACTGCCATATAGATAATTAATCAGTTGTTCAACTTGTTGTATATGAGTATTTTCATCTTTGTCAGCGTTCTATTGCGTATTACAGGAATTCCTTTTATAACAGTATTCAAAGTGCCCTTGAAATACGAAAAAGATGAAATTTGTTTTGGAGTTACAGATATAAGGCACTCGATATAAGCACCTATAAGTGATAGAATCTCAGAAAAATCATACACAAAATCTTAACTTTGACCGTAAATATATCAATATGTAAAGCGTAGACAGTGCATAATTAACAGTAGCTGAAGTAAAATTCTCCGAATAAGAAGAAGTTCCGATACTTTATACAATTGAATATTTTAAATCTAAATTATAGAAAAGATACAGGATGTGAAAGCTAAAAAGTAACATAAATTGTGAATCAATACAAGTTTTAAGGTGAAAGCAATTCTAAGTTTGAAAATAGAACAACAGAAAATGAAAGAACAGACATTGGGATGGGGAAGGTGATTTATATGTAATTGGAGGAAGCCATTTTGTTCCTGATGCAGGGTCTTACTTTCTTTTAATGGCATGTTGGTTTTTATGGTTTTTATGTGTTACTGTTGAAGGATCGGCAGACTGAAATTTATTGTCATAAAACACACCATAACGTTTCTTTCTTTGTGAGTGATGATGGATAACATGCCTACGAAAAAAAATGTACGCAATTCAAAAATAGAAACTTATGAGTGATGTTTACACTCTTGGTATTGGCGTAAAGGGAAACATTTATAGATGTACTTGACATAAATAAACCATCAGCCTGCCATTCTATACTTGATACAGGTACAAAAGCGGAACATGTAGGTGGAGATTATGTAAGGTGTTTACAATTGTTACAATAAAAAACATTTTGTGGTGTTGAATCAAAATGATTTATCAGGCTTTTTATCTCCATCCTTCACATTCAAATTATCAGATGAAGATCTAATTATACTTTTGAATTATACATGTATAATGTATAGAGATAGTGAGCCACAGAGAATAAATAGAAAGTTTTCTACAGTGCAATGTCAAACTAAGTACGTTAGTTTTTTATGTAATAGTGATAATTCTGATCAAGGCTTGTCAGTGAGACCTCTTAGGTGAGAAAAGTTTTGGTATGTTGATGAGAGTTTTGATCAAGTTTTGTATGTCCTCACTGAGAGTATGGTGGAACCTGTCTTGAAAGACAAACCCATCTGCCACTGAAATGTGGTCTTACAAGACAGGTGGTCTCTCAAAAGAGGTTTGATTTAACAGATAATAGAACCAAGTCATTTTGAGAAGGTTGTCCTCCAAGACAGGTGGTCTTGTATGACTGCTCTCATAAGACATGTGGTGTTTTACATGTATGAAAGTTTTCTCCCAAGACAGGTGGTCTTTTCAATATTTGTCTCTCAAGACAAAGTGGTCTTTTATGACAGTGGTCTCTTAAGACAGGTGGTCTTTTATGACAGTTGTCTCTCAAGACAGGTGGTGTTTTATGACAGTAGTCTCTTAAGACAGGTGGTCTTTTATGACAGTAGTCTCTTAAGACAGATGGTCTTTTATGACAGTGGTCTCTCAAGACAAAGTGGTCTTTTATGACAGTGGTCTCTCAAGACAGGTGGTCTTTTATGACAGTTGTCTCTTAAGACAGGTGGTCTTTTATGACATTGGTCTCTTAAGACAGGTGGTCTTTTATGACAGTTGTCTCTTAAGACAGGTGGTCTTTTATGACTGTGTTCTCTTAAGACAGATGGTCTTTTATGACAGTGGTCTTTCAAGACAGATGGTCTTTTATGACAGTAGTCTCTTAAGACAGATGGTCTTTTATGACAGTAGTCTCTTAAGACAGATGGTCTTTTATGACAGTGGTCTCTTAAGGCAGGTGGTCTTTTATGACAGTGGTCTCTTAAGACAGGTGGTCTTTTATGACAGTGGTCTCTTAAGACAGGTGGTCTTTTATGACTGTGGTCTCTTAAGACAGGTGGTCTTTTATGACAGTAGTCTCTTAAGACAGATGGTCTTTTATGACAGTGGTCTTTCAAGACAGATGGTCTTTTATGACAGTGGTCTCTTAAGACATTTGGTCTTTTATGACTGTGGTCTCTTAAGAGAGATGGTCTTTTATGACAAGTCTCTTAAGACAGATGGTCTTTTATGACAGTAGTCTCTTAAGACAGGTGGTCTTTTATGACAGTGGTCTCTTAAGACAGATGGTCTTTTATGACAGTGGTCTCTTAAGGCAGGTGGTCTCTTAAGGCAGGTGGTCTTTTGTGACAGTTGTCTCTTAAGACAGGTGGTCTTTTATGACAGTGGTCTCTTAAGACAGATGGTCTTTTATGACTGTGGTCTCTTAAGACAAATGGTCTTTTATGACAGTGGTCTTTCAAGACAGGTGGTCTTTTATGACAGTAGTCTCTTAAGACAGGTGGTCTTTTATGACAGTTGTCTCTTAAGACAGGTTGTCTTTTTAGACAGTGGTCTCTCAAGACTGGTTCCACTGTATTAGATTTGACTAAATGTTCAATGAGGCAGTGAGAATTTTGATGAACCCTTTCCCCCTTAAGACATATTCGGACTAGCCTAAGTCATTAATTTACAGAAGAACCCATTGTTTTTCAGGGGTTGATGAGTTAAGTGAGTACAGTGCCATTTAGAGGTGGCAGTTAGAATTCTGATCAAGTGCTGATTGTGGCAGTTAGAATTATATTCAAGTGTTGATTATGGCAGTGAGATTTCTGATTAAGTGCTGAATGTGGCACAGAAAATTTTATTCAAGTGGTGATTGTGGCAGTGAGAATTCATTTCAAGTGTTTTATTTGGCAGTGAGAATTCTTATCATATTTATTAATTTGTGAGTTAATATTCTGATAAAGTGTTTAATGTGGCAATGAGAATACTGATCAAGTTGTCCTTGAGATTTCTGACCCAAAAATAATTTTGGATGTTGGGAGTCTGACAAAGTTTTTGGGTGTTAGTATGAGGTATCAGTTATAGCTATTATTAAGATTAGTTTTTACAATTAGAGTTAAAGGCCTATCAAGGTAAGCTGGGACATGTTTACAAAAACAAAATTAAATCACAAAAAGGACCAAAGCCTACCTGTCGAGTCAAAATGATTAGAGCTTCAGTAAAGTATGGAATTTGTGTAAGGCAATATGTTTAAATCTGTTCACCCTATTTTTGGAAAATAGACTGTCATGTTTTGCTTTTTGACAGATCCCAGATGTTTCACTTCATGTTGGTAGACCTACAATGTACAGTAAATCCTGCTTTAGAAACCACCAGGTCACAAAGACTATTTTTTGCTGTCCCCAATAGTATTATTTGTGCACAAATCAACCTCTATATAAAGACCACCTCTCTTTGTGTCCCAAAGGAGGTTGTTATATACACATTTCACTGTCTATTTTGCTGCCCCCAATAGTATTATTTGTGCACAAATCAACCTCTATATAAAGACCACCTCTCTTTGTGTCCCAAAGGAGGTTGTTATATACACATTTCACTGTCTATACATTCATGAATTATGAATAACAGGGCATAATCTTTGAATTTCTACCTCTGCATTATACCTGTGTTGGTAGATGTTTTTCCTATAGAGGAGATTTCAAGCGTGTTTGCCCCACTGTCCTAAGTATATGTATCCAAATACTTACAGTACTCTACTTTCTTTTCAGATCATCAGATTATGGTACGACATTTCAGAAAGTTGAATTTGGCTCAGGAGAAATTTTAGAATATATTTACAAATCACCAGTTAGCAAAGATCAGGTACATAATATATATTTCTTTTTATTGATTTTCAGTTTTCTCTCTGACAGAATAAGTCATCCCAGTGAAAGGGAACGGGGGGGGGGGGGGGTTTGGGTTTCTCTTTTATTAAATATATAATATGACAAATTTTGTCTGTCAATCTGTCCAGTGAAGGTTTTTAGAGTTAAAAATTTGTAATTGCTCAGTGTCACCGTTCATTTAATAATGGTTTCAAAAGAAGGGTACATGTATTAGCTCAATCATCCCTAAAGACACATTTGGACTAGTCTAAGTTATTGATTTACAGAAGAGTCCATTGTTTTTCAGGGGTTTGTGAATTATACTGTCAGTACTCTTAGAATACTTGTCAGTCAATATCAACATGTCAGATTTGAACCATGAAGTCTCTCACTTCTTGTATTTATATATATATATATATAATAAAACCTGCTTTAGCAACCACCTGTGTATAAAGACTCCCTTGTCACGAAGACCCATTACTTGCTCTCCCCAATAGTACCATTTGTGTACAAATTAACCTCTATACAAGTTTCACAGTATGTATGTGTGTGTTTATATATATAAATATATATATATATATATATATATATATATATATATATATATATACATACATACATACATACACACACACACACATGTATATACATATATTTACTTGTAGATGTCAATGGGAAGATGGTGATCAGGAATTGTAGTCTAGTTTTATATGTATGGGATGATTTACATAGCAATTGAGACAGAAATAGAATATGTGTTATCACTCCAATGGTTGATATGCATTTATATATAGTGGTGTGAAACATAAACTCACAGTTGCACAATGCCATATGTTAGGTTTATACATGTTATGTACAATTCTATTTTAAAAAACTGGTGGAGGATGCATTAAATTGCTAGTTGGGGGAATGAAAGTGTATTCAGTAGCTAATAATTTGTGTACAGTAAAAACTGCTTTAGCGACCACCTGTGTATAAAAGACAACCTGGTCACGAAGACCATTTTTGCCATTTTTACATACATTGGGCTTTATATACAAGTTTCACTGTAAATGTATGGTACATTGTACATTGTATATATTGTATATATTGTTTTCAGATATATTCAACCCTTGTAGAGTTCCCCATCAAAGATCATTCAGTATACATACATTTTTTATACTTTATCAGGATTCTGGTGTTTCAGTATACATACATTTTGTAGACTTTATCAGGATTCTGGTGTTTCAGTTTACATACATTTTGTATACTTTACCAGGATTCTGGTGTTTCAGTATACATACATTTTGTAGACTTTATCAGGATTCTGGTGTTTCACTATACATTTACTTTATCAGGATTCTGGTGTTTCAGTATACATACATTTTGTATACTTTATCAGGATTCTGGTGTTTCAGTATACATACATTTTGTATACTTTATCAGGATTCTGGTGTTTCAGTTTACATACATTTTGTATACTTTACCAGGATTCTGGTGTTTCAGTATACATACATTTTGTATACTTTATCAGAATTCTGGTGTTTCACTATACATTTACTTTATCAGGATTCTGGTGTTTCAGTATACATACATTTTGTATACTTTATCAGGATTCTGGTGTTTCAGTATACATACATTTTGTATACTTTATCAGGATTCTGGTGTTTCACTATACATTTACTTTATCAGGATTCTGGTGTTTCACTATACATACATTTTGTATACTTTATCAGGATTCTGGTGTTTCACTATACATTTACTTTATCAGGATTCTGGTGTTTCAGTATACATACATTTTGTATAGTTTATCAGGATTCTGGTGTTTCAGTATACATACATTTTGTATACTTTATCAGGATTCTGGTGTTTCAGTTTACATACATTTTGTATACTTTACTAGGACTCTGGTGTTTCAGTATACATACATTTTGTATACTTTATCAGGATTCTGGTGTTTCACTATACATTTACTTTATCAGGATTCTGGTGTTTCAGTATACATACATTTTGTATACTTTATCAGGATTCTGGTGTTTCAGTTTACATACATTTTGTAGACTTTAACAGGATTCTGGTGTTTCACTATACATTTACTTTATCAGGATTCTGGTGTTTCAGTTTACATACATTTTGTAGACTTTATCAGGATTCTGGTGTTTCAGTATTGCTTGGTGAAAGTTTGATATTTCAGTATAGCTAATTTATTCATGATTGACAAAACTTTAATTTCCTATTACAGATCATAATTACAGATTTGGGCAACAAGAAGCTGCACATATCATTTGACGAGGGCTTAACATGGACGCCTTCAGATCTGCCTTTTCATCCGGACAGTTTAGTTTTTCACCCTACAGAAAAAGATTGGATTTTAGCTTACGTATTTCTTGAAATGAGGGTAATGCACTTACAACAGTCTTTAATTAACATCTTTTATTAAGTTTTTAGTTTTATCTTGATTTATGAGTGATTTGATGTATTTTTTAAAATTTTTGTAGCCAGTTACATGTAAGAGAAAATTTTGTGTAATGGACATATTTTAGCAGGATCTTTTCACATTTGCACCTGAAAGTTTTGCCTGTGACAAAGTAAATTTCCTGCAAATGTAAAAAGGCACATCTACCTGGAACTGGATGTCTTAAATTTGGAGAAACAGTTACGACTGGCCATCTTGAAATTACATGTACCTTGATGAAAAACATTTGTGATCCAAGCAACAAATATTGAGTTATGAATAAGTCTTGTTATTATCTTAAGTTTATCTTTTATGTAATTCATGATCACTTCAGATATCTTTATTGATTTTACCTGATCTGTTTAGTTGACTCCTCAATGATAATAATCACACAAAGATCTGTGTACAGAGAAGATGTTGATCGCACTCACATCAATGGCAGATGTTGCCTTAAGAATATCACATGCAAAGCTAGTGAAGTACATTTACATACAATTACGAGTTAGATTTACCTGACTTTTTAGGCTGTTTAGATCACCTGTACTTAGTTAAGCGAAAGACTCATGGTGACCTATTGTTATTGTCTTATCTTGTCATCCATTGTTAACTAAAACACAAAATATATAGATCCAGGAATTGAAGAATTTTTATGCCTGTGTATATCTGTTTTGTTATTGTATAGAAATTCAAGTAGTAAAGAATTTAAAAAAAAAACAAAAAACACAGCGAAATTCTTTTTAAGGCTTGTTGCACCTCTTGTTTAAAGTATTGGGCTCATCTGTACTCAGTAGTCCTCTGATAAATTATTTTTACTACAGATTCAGAGCTTTTGTGTGATTATGGCATTAGCTGTTGCATATAAAAGAGTCCTCACTGCTCGGCTCTCACAACACATGTTTAGATTTATGTCTCTTCATTGATAATTGGCGACAGCTATTATGTATAAATAAGTATTTGGACATTATCTTGAAAACGATGATAAAACTATGGAAACCTGTTGCTAGCAAAAATTATCAAGAAATTATGATCAACAAATAAGTCAGTATTACGTAATCCTCTGTCAATCCTTTAAAGGCTAAAAAAAGTAATTTCCTGTTACAGACATATTTTATTTTTGACAGTTGTCGTGACATTGATATTTTCATTTTTAGGTCACTTGAGCTGAAGGTTTACTGTAACCTGTATCCACTACCATTCTTTACCTGTCATCCACTTCTTATATACTATTGACTTCTCTATCGGCTCTTTGCACTGCTGATAGGGAAAATCTAGCCCTTTGCACAGATGATAGGGAAAGTCTATCCCTTTGCACAGATGATGGGGAAAGTCTAGCCCTTTGCACAGATGATGGGGAAAGTCTAGCCATTCACACAGATGATGGGGAAGGTCTAGCTTTTGTGCAGCTGATAGGGAAGGTCTAGCCCTTTGCAAAACTGATAGGAAAGGTCTAGCCCATTACACAGCTAATAGGGAATGTCTAGCCCTTTACACAGCTGATGGGGAATGTCTAGCCCTTTACACAGCTGATAGGGAATGTCTAGCCCTTTACACAGCTGATAGGGAAGGTCTAGCCCTTTACACAGCTGATAGGGAAGGTCTAGCCCTTTACACAGCTGATAGGGAAGGTCTAGCACTTTGCACAGCTGATAGGGAAGGTCTAGTCCTTTACACAGCTAATAGGGAATGTCTAGCCCTTTACACAGCTGATAGGGAAGGTCTAGCCCTTTACACAGCTAATAGGGAAGGTCTAGCCCTTTACACAGCTGATAGGGAAGGTCTAGCCCTTTACACAGCTGATGGGGAAGGTCTAGCCCTTTGCAAAACTGATAGGAAAGGTCTAGCCCATTACACAGCTAATAGGGAAGGTCTAGCCCTTTGCAAAACTGATAGGAAAGGTCTAGCCCATTACACAGCTAATAGGGAAGGTCTAGCCCTTTGCACAGCTGATAGGGAAGGTCTAGCCCTTTGCAAAACTGATAGGAAAGGTCTAGCCCATTACACAGCTAATAGGGAAGGTCTAGCCCTTGCAAAACTGATAGGAAAGGTCTAGCCCATTACACAGCTAATAGGGAAGGTCTAGCCCTTTGCACAGCTGATAGGGAAGGTCTAGCCCTTTGCAAAACTGATAGGAAAGGTCTAGCCCATTACACAGCTAATAGGGAAGATCTAACCCTTTGCACAGCTGATAGGGAAGATCTATCCCTTTGCACAGCTGATAGGGAAAGTCTCGCCCTTTGCACAACTGATAGGGAAGGTCTATCCCTTTGCAAAACTGATAGGGAAGGTCTATCCCTTTGCACAGCTGATAGGGAAGGTCTAGCCCTTTGCACAGCTGATAGGGAAGGTCTAGCCCTTTGCACAGCTGATAGGGAAGGTCTAGCCCTTTACACAGCTGATAGGGAAAGTCTCGCCCTTTGCACAGCTGATAGGGAAGGTCTAGCCCTTTGCACAGCTGATAGGGAAGGTCTAGCCCTTTACACAGCTGATAGGGAAGGTCTAGCCCTTTGCACAGCTGATAGGGAAGGTCTAGCCCTTTGCACAGCTGATAGGGAAGGTCTAGCCCTTTGCACAGCTGATAGGGAAGGTCTAGCCCTTTACACAGCTGATAGGGAAAGTCTCGCCCTTTGCACAGCTGATAGGGAAGGTCTAGCCCTTTGCACAGCTGATAGGGAAGGTCTAGCCCTTTACACAGCTGATAGGGAAGGTCTAGCCCTTTGCACAGCTGATAGGGAAGGTCTAGCCCTTTGTACAGCTGATAGGGAAAGTCTCGCCCTTTGCACAGCTGATAGGGAATGTCTAGCCCTTTGCACAGCTGATAGGGAATGTCTCGCCCTTTGCACAGCTGATAGGGAATGTCTCGCCCTTTGCACAGCTGATAGGGAATGTCTCGCCCTTGTAATAGTCCTTAGAGTTATTCAAATTGTTTTTCCTTTTTCACTACTTAGATTGATATACAATAACAAAAACAAGAGATTGTCAGATACACACATGCATAAAAATTCTTAGATTCCTATATATTTTGTGAAAATTGCTTGAGAAATCCAGGTTTTGCACTTTTTTCAATTGCAATTGATTAACTCAACCTTACTACAGTTGAGACAGCTCAAATGACTCCCTGTATATAAAGACTCCCTGTCTTATGTGACTGCATCTTCTTATGTGGCCCAACAGTATTTCCTATATATCAACTGGTCTGTATTAATTGACTCCCTGTCTTATGTGACTGCATCTTCTTATGTGGCCCAACAGTATTTCCTATATATCAACTGGTCTGTATTAATTGACTCCCTGTCTTATGTGACTGCATCTTCTTATGTGGCCCAACAGTATTTCCTATATATCAACTGGTCTGTATTAATTGACTCCCTGTCTTATGTGACTGCATCTTCTTATGTGGCCCAACAGTATTTCCTATATATCAACTGGTCTGTATTAATTGACTCCCTGTCTTATGTGACTGCATCTTCTTATGTGGCCCAACAGTATTTCCTATATATCAACTGTTCTGTATTACATAACTTTCTGTCTTATGTGACTGCATCTTCTTATGTGGCCCAACAGTATTTCCTATATATCAACTGGTCTGTATTAATTGACTCCCTGTCTTATGTGACTGCATCTTCTTATGTGGCCCAACAATATTTCCTATATATCAACTGGTCTGTATTACATGACTTTCTGTCTTTTGTGACCAAAATCTTCAAGTCCCTTTGACAGTCACTTAAGACATTCTTTACTGTATTTGTGCATGCATACCACACTGGACCTGACCTTATTTTCATAAAAATATATAGGAATAGAGGATTTTTTATGACTGTTTATAGCTCTTATTTGTTCTTGAACATTAAGTACAAGTTGTAAAAGTAAAAAAAAAAATCAAAATATTTCCTTTTCTTTAACACATACATCTAATGCTACTTTAAATTAGCCAGCAAAAAGATATAGCTGAATTTTGTGTGAAGGTAAATATTAGCATTTTTTTCTGAATAGAAGAGAAATTAGCTGATAATTTACACGTCTAAAAATAACAGTATGCAGCTGACAGAATTTGTCAGCTATCGGCTTCTAATGAAATGGCTGAATATCCTCTGGACAGGCCTGAGTATTTGGGATAAAACTGGACTGGCCTGTATAAGAGATAAAGTTTGTATGCATAGGCATTGTGGGATATCAAGAGTTCCGTTATGACACACATTTTTAGTAATTTTGAATTGTATTTACTTTTGTTTATTTACAGTTGTATGTTAGCTCTGACTTTGGAAGAAACTGGACATTGCTACAGGAAGATGCCACCCCAATGTTTCATTGGTAGGTACAATGGTTTTAAATTATGAGGGATCAGTCCATTTTCTTAAAGCGTGGATTGTTGTAGTTGGTTCCTTTTATAATGTCTGCAGGGTCTGAAAATTTTTTGAAAACAACTCATCCTAAGACATCTTCAGTTTGTCCCAATTTTTAGCTCACCTGAACTGAAGGTTCAAGTGAGCTTTTCTGATTGCCTTTTGTCCGTCGTCTGTCTGTAAACTTTTCACATTTTCATCTTCTCCTCCAAAACTGCTGAAGGGATTTTCATGAAACTTTATAGAAAGCAAGTACTCAAGGTCCTCTACCAAATGTGTTCATTTCAGCCCAATCGGCCCTGGGGTGGATCCATGGTGGGGCAAAAGAGGCCCCAGAGGGTACCCCTCTTTAAAAATCTTCTCCTTCGGAACTGCTGCATGAATTGAAAAACTAACTGTACCTGAGTGATCTACATAGATGTATAATTCAAGTTTGTTTATTTTGCTGAAATCGGAAAATAAATTTTTGATGCGTTTTTGACGCCTTTTTAGACTTTGTAATTTTCATTCATTTTTGTATGATTTCTTTGATTTTCTCCCCTATTATTCATTATGATGCATTTATTTATTTAATGTGTTTTACCTGGGTTTGTTAGATAAATGCTTTCCTGAAAGAATTTTGTTGATGAAATTTGATTTTTGAATTTTTTATGAATTTTTTAAGACTGCAAAAATGAAAGGGGGGGGGGTAATTTTCCACATTTTCGACTTCTTCTCCAAAACCGCTGAAGGGATTTTGATGAAACTTTATAGGAAGTAAGTACTCAAGAACCTCTACCAATTTTTTTTAAAAAATTTGGCCTGATCAGCTAAGGGGTGGATCCAGGGTGGGGCAAAAGAGGCCCCAGGGTGTACCGCTCTTTAAAAATCTTCTCCAGAACTGCTCATGGATTGAAAAACTAATTGCATCCGAGTGATTTTTATTGATGCATGATTCAATTCCCACCCTTAACTACTAGTCCTTATAGATCTAGAAGTAAATATACACATCACCAGTGACAAGTACCCACCCCTAACTACTGGTCCTTATAGATCTAGAGGTAAAAATACACATCACCAGTGATGAGTACCCACCCCTGACTACTCGTCCTTATAGATCTAGAAGTAAAAATACACTTCACCAGTGACGAGTACCCACCCCTAACTACTCGTCCTTATAGATCTAGAAGTAAAAATACACATCACCAGTGACGAGTATCCACCCCTAACTACTGGTCCTTATAGATCTAGAGGTAAAAATACACATCACCAGTGACGAGTACCCACCCCTGACTATTCGTCCTCAATCCATTTTCACCCGTCCATGTTCAGTGGATGAGTGCATTTTTCTTGCTCTGCTATGATCACATTTTTGATAAGAATGAGAAAACCTGAAAGGAAAACACTATGCTTTTTATCACAGTCATGAACTAAACATCTTCATACACTATATGACTGATATTGGGATATTATGATGTCTCTGTAAACTGTTAAATTAGCATATTGATCGAATAAAAAAAATTGTAAATGCAGCAAATGCCCCTTTAAATCAATACATTTTTCTGATATATTTTGGAATATTTCATTTTGAGGATTGGGGAGGGGGGGTCAATTGAATATGATATCCACATGTGAGTTTGGTTAGTGCTAGTCAAAAATGGGGTCAGACACTGCAGTGTCTATACACATGTATAGTAACAACATATCTAAACAATGATCATTTGTTTGTCAGTAGTCTGTTATTTGTTTCAGGGCAGTACCAGGTGTTGATGATAACATATACAAAGTCCACATGGAAATTACAGACTATAAGTGTAAGTATTTCTGTAATGGCTGTGCACTTGGTCCTAGTATCTGTAATGGCTGTGCACTGGGTCCCAATATCTGTAATGGCTGTGCACTTGGTCCCAATATGTGTAATGGCTGTGCACTTGGTCCCAATATCTGTAATGGCTGTGCACTTAGTCCCAATATCTGTAATGCCTGTGCACTTGGTCCCAATATCTTTAATGGCTGTGCACTTGGTCCCAATATGTGATGATGTTCCTAATGCTCATGTGACCTTAGCAATATCCTGCTAGTTCACTATGAATATTGACCGGTCATATTTCAGAAAAACCCAACTTGTTGAAGCCATCAGCTCTTTAGGGGGCACAAGTATTAGTATCTGTTTGCACCAGTACTGTACCAGATTAATTGTGCATTTCTTTGCCCAGGAGATTCAAGATTGTGCAGCCATATTGTTTATATTTTGTCTATTTGCAACATTTTACTTTCTTTCAAATAATGTACAATTATGGACTTTTAAGTTGATATGACATAATATAGACTGGAAAACCAATATTTACCAACATCCTTTGTCAATATTGGTTTTGCGGTCAATATTATACCATATACAACCACTCAAATGTATGTAACTGTTTTACTATGTAAACGTGTGTAGTAAATGGCAATAATTTTTCAATGTCTGGCTTAGTTAGCTCCCAGAGGCTTAATGTCTCTCAAACACATGTGATTGATGTTTTATTTTCAGTAAATAGCAAGTATGTGACATGTATTGCACCCACTTGTCAAGATGCTATGCCAGATAAAAACCTTGGTGATATCTACCCATTCTCTCTAACGGTACAGGATGAATACATTTTTGTGCAGGTTAGTTTGAACATTTTGTACTTATAAACTCGTATTGACCGGATATTTCAACATTTGATCCAAATTTATGTCTTAAAATCCTTTTCACCTTATGGATTTGTTTTATATTTTAATATCACCCTTGTGCATTTTTTAAATGAAATATAATATCTTGTTCAAAGTTAAAGACAATTTAAATGTGAAACATTCCAATATTTAAATTTGTATATCTTGATGCATGTTATGTTTTGACCCATTATAGAAAAAAAGGCTTTTTAACACTGCAAATTTTATTTTCATTTTCATAATATTTTTTGGACTATTTTGAACCATTTTTTTGCTTTATGTAATTATTGTAACAGAAATATGTTGTTTGAGACATCTTATTTATTTCAGAACATTAATTAGATTATGTATTACATTTGTAGAAGGCAATAGGAGATACGGCTGGATTGTTTGTATCACATCACAGAGGACCATTCAAGGAAGCTTATTTTCCACTTGATGTCCATCCAAGGGTAAGTAACTCTGTCATATGATATTTTTAAAAGTATTATACTATATGGTACATTTTAAAGTATAAGTTTGCAACAGTGTCCCAACAGCTGGTCATCAAAGAAAAATTACATGTTGTTATTCAGTAAAATGTTCCACCTACTTCTGTTCCAAGTTGGATAACATTGTAATACCAGAGGCCTTCTTGGCCGCTTCCTTGGCCGAGTGGTTAGAGCATTACACTTTGAACGATGAAGTCTCTCACTTCTGGTCAGTGTAGGTACGAGCCCCACTGAAACCTAAAATGATTTTTGTGAGAAAGTTTGCCAGTTTACTTGTGTAAGGTCCATGGCCTCTTCCCAGGTACATTGTAACTGGGTTCTCTCCTCCACCATTAAAAACTGGCTGCCACCATATAACTGAAAAATTATTGAGAGTGGCATAAAACACTCTACAAAATCAATTTGTAAGACCATATAATGATGGTGTATTGAATTTAAGGGTACTACTCACATTTGTTCAGTATGCAAGCCCACATTCTTCAGTTTGAATCCTTTCAACCCCCATAGACCATAAACGACTGGTCTAAAACAACATAACAGAGCATACTATCTAGATACTAGGGGTGATAAGAGTAAATAAAGAGATATTAGATCAAAGACTGAAAAATAAATACAATGGAACCTTGTCTAAAAACCGTCGCACTTACAAGAACACTTTGCATTTTAAACCACAGGTTTTCAGTCTCTTGATAAACAAGTACAGAACCTCATTCAAGAGACCACCTCAGTAATCAGACCACTTGAAGTCAGTCAGTTAGGTGGTCTTAATATCAAGGTTCCACTGTAATGACTGATTCAGGTGCTTGACAATGAATTGAACATTCAGATGGTCAGTATTGTACATATCAGGTGTTCATGAAACATAAGATTGATTTCTTTATAAAACTTATAAAATATTCTCTGATAAAAAATAAATGCTGAAATGAAATTAAAACAAATGTTATTAACTCATTTTCATTCCATTGGCAGGATTTTATTGTCAAGGCTACAAGTGAAAACCAAGTATTATTAGCAGTTGACCACCAGGAAAACATGGCCATCTTGTACATGTCCGATATTACTGGTCAGTTTTATGTCCCCTCTCTAAGTAATGTTGTCAGTTTGGTTGAACCAGGCAGATTTGATGTCGATTTTTATCAGGTAAGTAACAGAAATATCTTGGTGCATCTGCCCCACTTTTCTTTTTGACTTTCTTAACCTTTTTGAAATAGAAATATACAGTTTGAATGCGGCCCTATTAAGTTGGAGGTTGTTTGGTCCATTTTTGTCTATTTGTAGTTATATCAGCCTTTGGGGTTCATCATATATTTGCCATTTTACACATGGAAGGCCAGTGATCTCTTCCAGGGTGCATTGCAACCAGCATATCTCCTCCATTAAAACTGTCTGCCACCATATATGACTGAAAAGTTGTTGATTGTGGTGTAAAACACCAAACATACAACTATCCATCATATAACTGATTTGACATGGACATTCCCCTTGAGGTTTAGCTGTTCAAATTACATTTTCAGAGAGATTGGAATCCAACATGGCCGACAGGTGGCTATCTTGGATTTTGACTGTTGAAATTTGTTACCACTATTTCTCAGAAAATACAATGTACTGAATGGATCTTTTTTTGAAATTTGACTTTAAGGTTCTCCTTAGAGTTAAGCTGTCTTGGATTATAGCAGTTTAAGTTTGGTATTGTTATAATCTTGTGAGAAAGTACTTGGCACATATTTGGGTTTTAGCTCAAATTCATTGTTGAGCCACAAAATAAGAGAAAGAACAGTCTGTCATAGATCAATGAAGAACATTTGATAGTGGGTGCCAAGATCCTCTTGGGATCTCTTGTCCTCAAATTTTGACCAAATTTGAAACGGTGCTCTATATCAATTAGATCTTTGATGATTTTGGTTATGACCAACATTTGACAATATTTTGCAGAGACTTTATGGGACATTAAAATCTTCAAATTTGGCTTATTCCTTAGGGTGCCTAATGTTTCTCAAACACATTTTGTTTGGTCCATGGACTAAAATGCATCAGATTTGAGCAAAATACCTAGCATTCAAATGGGATGAAGTGACTTAACTACTGTAAAATCTGTCTATTAAGGCCACTTAAGGGAACCGGCAAAGGGGGCCATTATAGAGAGGAAGTCTTTATAAAGAGGTTTATTCTCTATATCAAAGTTAACAAAGGCCTTTATAGACAGGTAGCCATTTTACAGAGGTGACGTTTAATATAAGTCTGACTGTATATCATTTTATTGTCTATCTTAGTGTGGTGTCAGAGGTTTGATTCTAAAAACCAAAATGTACTTGTACATATATAGTATGGTTATGATGTACCAGAGAGAGAGTGACAGAGAATTCCAACTACTTTCCCAGGTAATATCTGATGGTAATTAAGATGATGCTGATAGAAACTTCCTGTTATCATCTTTCAGGTTGCTAGTTTGCCCAGTACGTATATTTCAAACCAGTATACAGATCCGGACTCTAATGGTGTTATTTTGGAGAGGACGTTTATATCCTTTAATCGGGGCGGCAAGTGGAAAATGATAGATGCTCCTGATAAATCCGTGTGCAGGAATCAAGAGGTTTGTATTTCAAAGAGAATAAACTTGTGAGTGGCTATAATTTTTTGTGATAGATAATACATTAGTTCGGGAAAGCATTTGAATAAATCCGTGTGCATTTTGTATTTCAAAGAGAATAAACTTGTGAGTGGCTATAATTTTTTGTGATAGATAATACATTAGTTCGGGAAAGCATTTGATGTTGAAATGACAGGGTTCAACATTAAGGTTGTCCAGTTGCCCGGGACAAGTCAGTTTTGCTTTCTGACTTGTAAATGTTACTTCTCACTTGTTCAAAAGGAAAGGTGAAATTGTTGAAGACAAAAATTAATAAAAAAAACACCTGGTCCTCCCTATAAAGACCAGTTTTCCCTAAGGGGATCTCTATATACAAGTTTCACTGTAGTTTAAATGATGCGACGTTTCTATAAGACATTTTTAACTCCTTGCTTCAGGAAACTTCTCCGATTCCAAAACTGATTTGTAAGAACATGCCTAGAATTTGATCATGTGCTGATGGAAGTCATGGTATCTTGGAATTGATGCAAAGAAATGTCCAAACAGGGCTTAACTGAAACTTTGAGTCCCATGCACACCTCTTTCGGATACTATAATAGTATGTTAAATCAGCCTATCTATTGACACATACTTATATGTAGTTATCTGCCCTTAGTATATTCATTGGATCACAGCTGACTTCAGTGGTTGATGACACATCTCAACCGTCACAGTCCTGATAACAGCCGTTCCAGTCCAAAACTGGAGACATAATCGTGTTTCATTATTAGTCCCCCATTGACTCTGGGGGGACTATAGTTTTGCATGGTGTCTGTCTTTTTGCTTTATCAAGGCAATATCTTCCTCTTTTCTTTAACTAGACTTCCCATATTTAGTGCAAGTATACATCTAAAGCAGATGGCATGTCGCATACAAAAATTACACTCCTACCAACCTTATTCTTAGAGTTACTCCCCTTTGTTGATTTTATTTGTCTGGACATATCTAACTTAATTCTGCAAATAGTTTCAACATGTTTCACTTTTACTTCAGGAATGCCACTTGAATCTTCACTTGAAATACAGCAAGGCAAACTTTGGTATTCCAAGTATTGTTACAAAGAAAAATGCTCCAGGACTCATTCTTGCCCATGGGGCAATTGGGAAAAGTCTGTATGGTGGAAACAAAACAAGTGTATACATAAGCCGCGACGGAGGGTTGTCATGGATACAGGTTTGTCTTTAAGATTTTAAACATATTTCAGGAATACTGACATGTAAAATCAGAGTCATTTTAAGTCCATTATAATGCATCTGAATTTTAATACTGATTTGCCTCCTTGCTTTGGCTTGATTTAACGAGTGACGTGACTACTTGAAGCCTTTGGCTTGCCTTGTGAGGTAGGGAGAAAGTTTTTTGTCCTTTGCTTGAGTGTTCCGTATTGCCAATGGGTTTTGAAGTGCCACTACACTTGTTCAATCTGATGAAGGTAATCAAACTGTACATCCTAGACCATTTACCCTCCATCTAGGCATGGAGCTGTGCGGACGGGAGATGAAATCTCACCTGGCACGACCGGGCTGATTTGCCTTTTGACTGAAAACCAAAGGCTTGTGTTACTTTCAGTTTACAAACATCCATTGTCATTTTCAACCTTTCTTGTCTTCATGATATTATTATATGGACAATCATAAGAGAATCATGGAAAGTCCTGTTAGCTAGGATAGCCATCTTTTTACAGTGGTTACTTTTAAACAGATTTTGGTTATACGTTTAGATTTATTAGTTGGCCTTGTCTGATACCACTTTCTCTTTAAAAAATCTATTTAAATTGGAGCTCAACTGACGAAGTCTAATAGACAGAAAAGATCGTCTTGAGCATTATAACTTTGGTATTATGTTTAAAATATTTCTATAGTTACAGCTTATGGAACAATTATTGTTCTGTGGGTCCCTTATTTAGATTCTGGGGACTAGAAATGTCTTTCAACAGCAATTTAATTTCAACACTTTTACAGGTATCTTAACCCATTTACAACTAAAAGACACATTTGGACTGGTCTATGTCAATGATTTACAGAAGAGTCCATTGTTTTTCAGGGGTTGATGAGTTAAGCTGAGCAGCCTTCATTACATGTACATTAAGCCACAATACAACGAAATTTTCATATATTTTCAGACGCCATTTAACGGTTATTATCACGTGAACATTCTGGATCAAGGTGCAGTTATCACGGCTATCCTGCAGGAACAAAACAATACCAAAAACAACATGACACAAACCGTGTAGTAAGTTTGATGAAAAAAAATTATTTTCTAAAAATTTGCCTGTTTGCTGTCAGGCTTTTCTCACATTAATCTGATAAGATGAAGAGGTTTATATCAATGAGATCTATGATTATCATTTGGCAAAGTATTTCAAAATTATTCGACTTTTAAAAGTGTTACATGGTTATTGGAAGCATGATGTTTCTCAAAGACATTTTGTCATTTATGAAACTCTGAAACAAACACTGCATAATTGATAAACAAGACAAGTGGGCTGTTCCATCAGTATTTCCTGAAAATAGCAAATTTCCATGTTTGTAATTTCTTCCATTGCCAGTATTGACTTTGAGGCTATATCATAGTGCTTTGTCACTTCTTGTCAGTGCAGGTTTGAGCCCGGCTGTAACCTAAGCTGATTACTGTGAGAAAGTTTGCCTGTTTACTTGTGGAAAGCCGATGGTATCTTCCCAGGTACATTGTAACTGGGTTCTCTCTCCTCCGCCATTAAAACCTGGCTGCCAGCATATAACTGAAATCATGATGACGTTTTGTCTATCCAAAACAAGATCATTTAGAGAACAATTTTCACTTTAAAATGTTTTTTTTTTCTGTTCATTTGACAATGGTAATGATGTTACACAGTGATTTATTTTTGTCAAGTAAATTTCCTTTTCAATGAAAAATTTGCATTTATAAATGCTAAGAATTAAAATCATTAAATAGTTAAATCTGTCATATTATCTAATTTTAAATTGAAAAAAAAAATGGAGTCACCTTTATAGTGGAATCATGGGTAATTTTCCATTTATAACATTTAACAAATATGTCTGCCAATGGAGGAAATAAATCGGGATGTTTCCAAAACATGTTTTTTTTTTAAATCAAAATTAGTTTAATAGTTACATGTTGATACTGGTCCCTGTCCGTTTTCAGAAGGAGGTTATGCAACTTATTCACAGAGTTTTTCTCTCTGCTTTCAGTTATTCAGTTGATGAAGGTTCCACTTGGATTTCACATGTTTTTTCTGACACAAAGATGCATGTCGACGGTGTCCTGAACGAACCTGGTATAAACACGCTTGTAGTCAGTATATTTGGCAGGCTGCAGAATGATGGAGGAAAGCTAGTTGTCAAACTAGATTTTTCTACAGTTTTGAGGAAAAAATGTGAATCACAAGATTATGAAGATTGGAAACCTTTGGAGCGAGTAAGATTAATAGTCTGGTACAAGTGAAATTGGGGAAGGGAGGTGGGGCTATTTGATTGTTGTTCTTCTACCACTGAAACCTAGTAGGGGGGACTCAGGGATTTTCCACCCAATCATAGGAGGACAAAGTAAGGCCCTATTCTTGAAGCAAAAAAAAAATGCTTTTTTTCCCAATTAACAGTCAAAATTTCCAAGTTGAAGTCAAATGACAATGGATTTGAAGAGATACTTGTATATCCACATAGTTTTGTGCGTTTCTGGATTTCCCAATTTCAATAAAATGTTTCTTAAATTCCCAATTCAAAAGGCCCACACCCCATATTCTGAGAAGAATGTGGAAAATCCCTAGGGGGTGGACAGTAACTATTTCTAGCATTTCTTAGTCCATCCTGTTAAGACTTTGGTAAATTTTGTAATTGCTCACTATTCACTGAACTTGTCCACCCCTGTAGCCACGTTTGAACTCGCCCATTTCAAAGAATGGTAAAGTCCACAGTTATTATTTGGGAGTGTATGATTTTGAATATTAACTCTGCAAATGTTTAAATGTTCACATGCAATATTAACTTGCTCACTCCTGAATTATGAAAATACTGGTCAAGGAACAGTAGCTGGCTAGGACCAGTAGCTGGCTAGGACCAGTAGCCAGCTATGGTGTGATTTCGTCTTTAGTATGTACCATAACAATATTTTTTTTTCATCTGTTTGGGAAAAATGTCCAACACCAGATAATTGATCTAAACAGTTCTCACAAAATCATGTTCTAATTAGTGAAAATAATGGAATAGTCACATTTTCATTTGTCTAAAATGACACACCTAAGAGAGGTCATTGACGCATGACCCCATAGCAGTGTGCTTTAGATCCTCCACACAACATACAGTGAAACTTGTATATAGTGACCTCCTTAGGGAGACAAGAAAACTGGTATTTATAGGGAGGTGGTCTTTATTTAGAGGTTGATTTGTACTCAGATGATACTATTGAAGAGACAAAAAATGGTCTTTGTGACCAGGTGGTCTTTATACACAGGTGGTCGTTAAAGCAGGTTTTACTGTATAAGAAAAGAGGAATGATGAGAGATCAGGAATTACAGAAATGTTTTTCAAGTTCTTATCTGTAAATCAGAAATACCTTGTATCTTTGTGTATACCATGATCTCATTTGTGGTTTGTACAGAATTGCACACTGGGACGACTGTTGAAATATCAACGACGGAAAAGTGACGCATTTTGTTACAATGGCAGGGATTACAAAGGAAATGTTACATCAACAATTTGTCTGTGCTCAGAAGATGACTTTGAGTGGTATGTTTATTTCTTATGTTTCATGAATCTCTTCATGCAAACCTTTTTTTTTTAATCACAAATATTTTTAATCAGATACTGATCTTCAAGTTGCACTGTCACTCTTATTCTATCATCATTAGTCATTCTTTAGTTTTTATGACTTCTTCTCAGTAAGTGCTTGGCTGATTTCAACCAAATTTGGTAGGGTGGGTCCTAGAGGGACTGGCACCTGTTTTTATGAAGCTCCAAAGTGATCCAAAAACTGAACTGTGTACTTTGGACTCAGGAGACCATAAAGGCCCCATGACAATTGAGGTATTTTTTCAAATGGTTTTTACTAATGATATATCAATAATTATGCAATGGCTTTTCCATGTTATTTCTGCACACCTAGGAAATGAGTAGTTTGAAGCAGATGTTTAGTTCTGATGTCTATGGCTATCCCATGTTGTTTAATGTGTTGTTTTTGTCCAGATTTTGTTTATGTCTGGATTTCTGTTTTCCACAAGCAAAAGGTGTCCCTAGGATACTTTTAAATGGGTCATAATGATCCACAGGCAGATTAACCTGCACACCTCTTAAGACACATTTGGACTGATCTAAGTCATGGATTTACAGAGGAGTCCATTGTTTTCCAGGGGTTGATAAGATAAGGGAGTCCACAAGTTGTTAGGTCAAAGGTCAAGATCATTGAAAATAAAGAATAAAAAAGGAAAAAATAGTAAACATTAGAACTGAGTGATCCAAGTTTAATTTGCTAGATCAAAATTGAAATTATGAGATCTGGAGGTTCACTTTAAACTTTGTTAAGCTGAGAAGTCAAAAGATCAGAGGTATAGCAACTATAAATAACAGGCTGAGGAAAAAAGGAAATTGTGGTTTCCAAATGAAATCTTCAAAATAGTCTCAGAAAAGAAAGTGAATTGAAGTTTGGAGAATATTGTCCTTGGGAAATAAAAGTAGACCATTTGATTTTGAGGTTTGGGCCAAGGTTAACTGCGGCTCTACTTACACTTCAATTTTGTTTCCAGATGGCAACTTTGGAACAGTTTATGCAATGTAAACCAAATTTGGGTGAATGATGCCCTTTGGGAAGAAGAAGCAGCTTAGTGATTTTGGGGTCAGTAGGTGAAAGGTCAAGGTAACAGTGGCTAAATAAATTTTTCCTGACAATAGCTTACTATGGTCTTGATAGATTATGCCTCATAGTTTCCATTTTGTTTCAGGAAATACTCTTTGGCAGTTTCAACATTTTAACTATTAAATGTGTTTAACCAAAGATACCAGGTATAGTTTAGGGATGATTTTTTGGTATTATTATGTGTTTGGCATTTGATTTTGGGAAAATTGGTTGAAAGTTTAAACTGGACACAGCAAAATGGTCAAAAAAGAAGTCAAGATTTGTAAAGTGAGTCAGCATTACTGAAATCCTCAAGTAATTCAGGAGAGTTATTCCCCTTTTATTATATATTCTTCATTTTAGACAGTTACTTGTAGAACGTCTATAAATAAAATAACATCAAAATATGTTACAGAAATCATTGATTAGGTCTGTAAACTTAACCCTTGCACACCCCCCCCCCCCCAGTAACCCCCAGGTATGCTCTTATTATATTGTTTTAGACTAGTCTATTATGGTATGGAGGTAGAAAAGGTTAAAGGCATGTGTTGGCAAAATGTGTGTCCCAGGAAACGTGGAAAATGGTTTCCATAAAATAAAATAAAAGTTAAGCTTGAGTTTTAAGTCAGTTTGGTGAAATTTACAAAAGAACATCCTCTATAATTAATGTATCAGGCACAAAGAACATGATTTTTTATACATTTATCAATTCATCAATCTAGAGAATTAACATATCATAGATGTAGTTGCCAAGTGTTGACCTCATTTGCCAGTTTGTTATGCTTTCCAATTCTGTGTAGCTTGCTGACAGAATATTCACAAGATGGCAGAATCAAACCAGAAGCTTTGATCAGCTGGATAATTTTACAGTCAGACAAATTTTTAGATTGCACAGTCCGGGGATTTGCAAGGGACAAACGTTAACTGTAAACATTGAAAGTTACACATGTGGATAATTTACACTAAATAGGTGACAGATAGTTTTCCGCGTTAATACCTCCGAATCCACCCCACCTTGTATGTTTCCATTTAGCCTAATTATTAGAGTACATGTACTAGACAATGTTTGGAAACTGAAATTCATCCAAAATAGGGCTCAGATGATAATTGGGTCTTAAACCTGAAGTTGTGATAACAGGATGTACACAATGTGTAAACATACTACTACTAGCATACTCATCCCTCAAATCAGCATCGTGCTGGGAACTTGCAATTCTTTACACTAACAGGGTGGTTTGGGTTGTCATTTTCCTCTTTGATTTCAATAAAAATGAATGAATATACATGTAAAATACCGTTTGAATCAGTATATTCAAGATCAAAGCCGTCAACTTAATATCATCGTCAGAATCATTAAAAACACAACACATCATATTGTAATTCAGCCATGTTTCCTCGTTATCAAAATAGAAGATTTGGGTTCCTGAATATTGATTTTATGCAAATATTCGAATGAAAGAGTCATGTTGAGTTTTGATTGGTTAAAAGATGGGTTACCCCTAAATATAATTACCAGGAATTTCTTTTGCTCCATTAAGAATGAGTTTCTGGCAGATAAATATGAGGGGTCAAGAAACACTGTATGGCGATAATGTAGAGACATCAAAATTTGCTACATCAGAATGGAGTAGGGGCATCTAAAGGTGCTACATGGAACAAAGAGTTAGAAGTGTTTGATGCCTGAGTTACATTTGTAACTGATACAAATTTTGAACTTTTCTGAAAGTTGTTAGTTTCAGTCAAATTTTATCTAAATATATTTTGTTTATTATATCATGTAAATTGACTATTGGTATAGATTGACGGATAAAGTAAATAAAGTGTTTACTCTCTCTACAGTGAGTTTGGCTATATACTGACTGATAAAGTAAATGTACTGTTTACTCTCATTGCAGCGACTATGGGTTCATACTGACAGATAAAGTAAATAAAGTTTGTACAAAGGCAGAATGGTTTACAGATTCAGCCATCAAAATTGACTGCAAAGATGGAGAAACTTACCAAAAGACACAGGGGTAAGACTATCTTTCTTGATTTTATAAGCGGTGCAAGTCCTTGTACTCTGTTTTGGCTTTGCTGGAACTTCAGTAAAGGGAAACAACTCTAAGCATGCACCGAATCACAGCAATATTTTGATATCAAATCATTTAGATAGAATTAGGTTTAAGAGGTCATTATAAAAAGTATGATCTGGCCCATGTGTTTACATAGATAAAAATTATTACAGATTTAACGGAACTACTACAAATTTTTAAATCCTGTTTTTGGGATTATGATTTATCTCGAAGAAATTCCAGAAAGTCCTGTTCGGTTCAAATTTCTGTTTGATCCTTTTTAGTCCCATATTTTCTTTGTGAAACTATTTCCTGTCAGGCAAAACACTTTTCTGTAACAGTTCCTTGCCAGGTTAATTGGCAAGTGTTTTCATAAACGTACTGAAAATGATTTGGCAGACGATGTGCATTTGTAGTATAAGTTAAAGTCAAAAAGGCATCATCATTGAAAATAAAGATAAGCCTAAATTTCACAAGGAATATACTCAACTGTGACCCATACTGAAAGCATCAAAACTTGGAGAATACCATGTGTATTGTGTCAGTTTGTGGGGTTTTCGGATGTGATTTTCTGTTATACACATTGACCATGTATTGGGAGGACATTTTTCTAATAAAATTCTGGATTGTCGAAAATGATCTCAAATTACGAAAAAATTGAAGTCTTATTACTGATGGATACATCATAGGGTTTGCATCTTTTTGTTTAGTTTTGAGACAAGTAATTTCCTTTCAGTTGCCCTTTAAATGTTAGTCCATTCTGCCTGATTAACTTTTCCATGGTTTACCTTTAGGTACAGAAAGATAGCGACTGACAAATGTGTCGGCGGTTTAGAGAATTCCAATAAATACAGACAGGTGAATGCAACATGCCCTGTGCTTGTCCCACAGGGTTTGAGATTACAAAGAGACAAGACATCATTTGCCACAAAAGAGATGATTTCATTCCACTTAAGTCAGCTGAGGGTATGTGTTAAATAAAGTCATTTTTGCAGGTTGATTATTGTCTAAAATGTCAATTTTTTACTGTTACCATATGAACCAGAGAATTTAAATGTTCAGACACTTGTGTCATTTTATCATTCTTTCTTTACAGGGATCTGAGTATGTCACGGTGTATACCTGGGATTTTGGTGATGGAAGTCTAGTTACAAACATAACTGGATTAGCAAAGTCTAAGGAAGTAAAGCATGCATTCACAAAGGCAGGAACTTACAATGTCAGTGTTGTTGCTAAAAATAGCAATGGGATGACATCATGCTTCCTGGTACTAAATATAGAAGGTAGGTCAAGAAATATATTTCTCCCACCTTCAATAGGCATATCTTCCATTTTGCCAAGCCAAAATTTCTCTGTCCATACCATGCGTAGACAAGTTACACATACTATGACGTTTTGATGAGAAAAGGGCATTTCATAAGATTTTATTTACATGCATAAACGTGTATTGGAAGCATGGGACAAAAATAATCAAATGTGTGTGTTGAATGGAAAGTTTAATCTCAACCTTTGTGGTATGAATTGAGAGCCATCATTGCAACTAGAGGGCCGTGGATTCAAGCCTTCGTGGAGGCGGTGGCTTTTCCTGTCCTTCGGATGAGACAGTTAAAACCAAGGTCCTGTGTCACAGTAGGTCTCGACACGTTGAAGAACCCTCACTGCTCAATGGCCGTAAGTGTCGAGCATAGGCCAAAATTTGAAGCCCTTCATCGGCAATTGGTGACATCTCCATATGAGTGAAATATTCTTGAGTGGGACGTTAAACAATCCTCGTATTGGACAACCAGATTCTTACCTCTCAGGTAGAGATTTCCTTATCCTCTCTACACACCATATAGGATTCTGTTAAGTCTTACCTGAGAATATATTGTCAGAACAGGTGATCTCTTATATAGCAACAGCAAAATGGTGGACTATACGAAATATCAATGGCAAAGGCCAGTCAAATCCTGCCTTTAGGGTAAATAAGTACAGAATGATTTCTTGGAGTATTTTGTTGAACATGGTCTTTTGAGTGAGAGGTTGTCTTTTATGAAGGACAAGAGCCTCTGTATTACCTGTTTGTTATGTAATCAGCTGTTGGAGATTTGTAGGAGTAAGAAAGTTTTGCTTCATGTTTTAACATGGGCGGTTTAAGCAGTCAAATTTTGGTATTACAGATATTCAATATAATTTTTGTCCTGACTTTCAGATATCATAGAAGATTTGGATATTACTATTCCCTGGGGAGCACAAGTGGATAAACTTACTCATTTTAATGTTACTGTTTTGGGTCACATCAGAGCTACTCACTTTGGTACAGTTCATTATATATGGGACTTTGGTGATGAGGTAAGTAGCTTTGCATCAATGCTTTTCACATCAGCTATAATTTCTTGATTTTTTTTTTTGGGGGGGGGGCACCTTCACTCATTGATATAACTGTATGAGTGTATGACATGCGCATCAAGATAACAGACATTTTGTTGGTTTAAAAGCATTTCACATCTTATACCATTTTGTCTGTATGTCTGTCTATATCTGTTCACATCAGCTTTTAAACCATTGTATAGCTTCTCTTATATATATTTATTCTTTGCAACTGAATCTATTCTTTTGTTTGTTATATATATCCCCAGACATTGCTGGTGTAATTAAAGGTCTATCATATCTGTCCCCTGACATTGCGGATGGGATTAAAGGTTTGTTATATCTGTCCCCTGACATTGCTGGTGGGAGGAAAGGTTTGTTATATCTGTCCCGACATTGCTGGTGGGATGAAAGGTTTGTTATATCTGTCCCCTGACATTGCTGGTGGGATGAAAAGTTTGTTATATCTATCCCCTGACATTGCTGGTGTAATTAAAGGTCTATCATATCTGTCCCCTGACATTGCAGGTGGGATTAAAGGTTTGTTATATCTGTCCCCTGTCATTGCTGGTAGGATTAAAGGTTTGTTATATCTGTCCTGACACTGCTAGTAGGATTAAAGGTTTGTTATATCTATGCCCTGACATTGCTGGTGGGATGAAAGGTTTGTTATATCTGTCCCCTGACATTGCTGGTGGGATGAAAGGTTTGTTATATCTGTCCCCTGACATTGCTGGTGGGATGAAAGGTTTGTTATATCTGTCCCGACATTGCAGGTGGGATTAAAGGTTTGTTATATCTGTCCCCTGACATTGCTGGTGGGATGAAAGGTTTTTTATATCTGTCCCCTGACATTGCTGGTGGGATGAAAGGTTTGTTAT
Source organism: Atrina japonica (assembly GCA_030159075.1). Taxonomy (NCBI): domain Eukaryota; kingdom Metazoa; phylum Mollusca; class Bivalvia; order Pterioida; family Pinnidae; genus Atrina; species Atrina japonica. Next base: position 548,298 of record BROG01000437.1, on the reverse strand, counting down.
ATCTGTCCCCTGACATTGCTGGCGGGATGAAAGGTTTGTTATATCTGTCCCCTGACATTGCTGGTGGGATGAAAGGTTTGTTATATCTGTCCCCTGACATTGCTGGTGGGATGAAAGGTTTGTTATATCTGTCCCCTGACATTGCTGGTGGGATGAAAGGTTTGTTTATTCATCAATAAATTAATATTCTAGACTGCTCCACAAGAGCCTCATTTTACCTGGACACCAGTTGCAAGTCATATGTACAACAGGACTGGCAAATATCAGCTTACAGTTGAGGCTATTAACTCAGTCAGCTCCAGGAAGAAAACTCTTTTTATCAAAGTCTACAGTAAGTATCTTTTTGATAATACTATTAATGTTGTACTCTATAAATAGGAAGATGAAATATGTTCTGAAATACCCAGATCAAGGTTTTAATATTTTTAGGAATAGTTTCTGGCATATACAGTATTATGATTTGACATAATATGTTCTGACTTAAACAGTATAACCATTTTATAATGCCACCCTTCCCAAATTTTGGAAAGTCCACATTTCCAACTTTCCCTATAATTAATTTCATTTAAGGTTTCCCTCAACATATTGTGAAACCCCTTTATAATGCTGAATTTTGGCTGAAGAAATGGTGGCAGTATCAAGAGGTTTTACTGTACATGTTCATGTTTTGCCATAAACAGTTCTGATATATTTAGAGCTATGATTTAACATTATATGTTCTGACATATACAGGGATATAATTTGACATAAGAAGTTCTGTAAAATAAATTGTGACGAACGAATTTTGCAACGCATCAATGCTCTTGTTATGTGTGATACACACCATACCCCAGCCTATCTAGTGAGGGTTCATTAACATTCAAATACATACCATACCCCAGCCTATCCAGTGAGGGTTCATTAACATTCCAATACGTACCATACCCCAGCCTATCCAGTGAGGGTTCATTAACATTCCAATACGTACCATACCCCAGCCTATCTAGTGAGGGTTCATTAACATTCCAATACGTACCATACCCCAGCCTATCTAGTGAGGGTTCATTAACATTCCAATACGTACCATACCCCAGCCTATTCAGTGAGAGTTCATTAATATTCCAATACGTACCATACCCCAGCCTATCCAGTGAAGGTTCATTAACATTCCAATACGTACCATACCCCAGCCTATCCAGTGAGGGTTCATTAATATTCCAATACGTACCATACCCCAGCCTATCTAGTGAGGGTTCATTAACATTCCAATACGTACCATACCCCAGCCTATCTAGTGAGGGTTCATTAACATTCCAATACGTACCATACCCCAGCCTATCCAGTGAGGGTTCATTAACATTCCAATACGTACCATACCCAAGCCTATCTAGTGAGGGTTCATTAATATTCCAATACGTACCATACCCCAGCCTATCCAGGGAGGGTTCATTAACATTCCAATACGTACCATACCCCCCAGCCTATCCATTTAGGATTTCAGCCTAACCTTTCAATTTGTGATTATCAGTTTTCATGCCAAACAGTAGATAATATCAAAAGATTTTATGTTCAGTATTTTATGTTACTGCAACTTATTTGATCAAACAAGAGATACATGAGACTTCTTTTAATTTTTTATGTCCATCATTTCATAACAGACATTATTTTATTTTCAGATCAACTTAGGTCAGTACAGCTTCGATTTACAGCCAATTTTGATGCATTCAATAGTGGTTCTTTTCTATGGAGAAGCTCAGCATCTCAATTACTAGCAATAGATATTGCAAAGGTAGGGCCACATTCAAATTCTGCCTCCTAATTTGTGATACAAGCTCAGTGGAATGCTGTATCCATAAAGTCATTGTCTGATCTAACATTGTAAAGTATCTGACTTCAATTTCTACATTATAAATAAATGTGCAGTGGAACCTTTCCCTAAGACCACCTCATCTAGGAGACCACCTATCACTTTGGCCATAAATTTCTGTCTTGATTAATATTTAATAAGTATAGAACCTCACTTCAAAGACCATCTCACAAATCAGACCACTTTGAGTCAGTCAGTTAGGTGGTCTTGATTGCATGGTTCCACTGTAGTTTACAGGTATTGGTGTTTACCTCAGGGTTTCTGGTGATATCAATGTTTACCTGTGACCCTGCTCTGTTACTGATTTGTTTACATCATCACATTTCCACTTACCTGTGGCTCTGCCCTATCAGTGGTACATTTTTTTACATTGTCACATTTCCACTTACCTGTGGCTCTGCCCTATCAGTGGTACATTTATTTACATTGTCACATTTTTACCTGTGGCTCTGCCCTATCAGTGGTACATTTATTTACATTGTCACATTTTTCACTTATCTGTGACTCTGCCCTATCAGTGGTACATTTATTTACATTGTCACATTTCCACTTACCTGTGGCTCTGCCCTATCAGTGGTACATTTATTTACATTGTCACATTTCCACTTACCTGTGGCTCACCCTATCAGTGGTACATTTATTTACATTGTCACATTTCCACTTACCTGTGGCTCTGCCCTATCAGTGGTACATTTATTTACATTGTCACATTTCCACTTACCTGTGGCTCTGCCCTATCAGTGGTACATTTATTTACATTGTCACATTTCCACTTACCTGTGGCTCTGTCCTGTCAGTTGTACCTCACTATGCAGACATTGATGTTCACCTGTGATGTGCCCTACAGAATTATATTTACCTCATTGAATATTCATTTTTAACTGTGACTCTACCAAGATCTTAGATCTAGAATTGTGCTCCTGATGTCATTGATGTCATCCCAAACCAGACATTTTATGATTTGTATTGGCCAGTCGCAGTTTCGAGTATCGATATAGAATCAGATATTGATATGTACCGATATATTGATACACCCCTAACTGAGTTTTTGAAATTCACCGGTCTTACCAGATAAACTGGTAAATTTTACAAAAGTCCGGTGAAATCTATCTGATAACTGGTCTTGACCAGTAATTTTCCATTTCATTTCAATTGTGTATATATGCAGACCAGTGAAATTCCTTTATTCACTGGTCCGGTTGACCAGTAATTTTTTTATTTATTTCAAAATGTCTGCCCTAATGGTCGGCAGTATATGACTCTAAGTGCTTCAAGTGTTCAGCAGTATATGTGCATCAAGTGTTTATCTTTTTTTTCTTTTCTTGTAGTTGTTGTATATTCCGACCAGCAGACTTATAGTCAGCATTCCCCCAGTGCTACCAACTGTTGCTGATGTCACCATACTTCCTCCAGAGGAACGAGGGCTTACAATCAAACAGGTACTCATTTCTTTTTTTATTGCACATCCAAACTCGGATAAATCCAGAATTCATACTTTAGGAACAAATAGAAATAATTCTAAAAAAGAGAACTTGCCGTTGTATCTGGGTGAGGATACATCTGTTCAATTGTTTTTAATGGTGGCTAAATATAGGGCCATTGATTTTCTGTTTCAGATTTGCTTCAGTTCTGTTTTCAGTTTTGGTCACACTTTAGATGAAAAATATTTTACAATACAGACTCATAATCATACTTTCAATATTCTGTCACACCAATTTAATGATAGATTTAAAGAGTGAATTAAATAAAACATATACATGTATATTCAACAGTATGTTTTTATAATTTAAAAATATTTGATAAATAATTTGTAAGTCTGTAGGCCTATACTCATATACATGTAGATAACAAGTTTTGTTGGAAATTGTATAGGTAATTTCAAATTACTTATTTTTGCTTGAATTGATCACCGAACTTAGAACAAGTCTGTGATGTTTTATTTGTTTTTTTTTTTACTTTAAATAAACTTATTAAGTAGATCTACATGTACATGTATTTTATTTTTAGTCTTTTAATTTATTGTATCAACACTAGCGTAATCTATACTAGACTTTGCAAAATGAAACATCACCATCCTCATAAAGATTCCAAGGAAACTATCAACCCGTGCTGATGTATTTATTTTTTAAATGGGAGGAAGTCTCCTCTTTTTACATACATGTGTCTTCAGCCATCTTAGCTCGCTGTCAAAAACGTCTAGGTGTGAACACGTGTTTGTGTTGGAAACAAAAACCAACTGTCAATCGAGCGGTATGTCCTTAAAAGTTAGGATGGATTGTACATTGTGAAATATTATTATAAGTTATAATAATTATATATTATTCAGAAATTGAAATAAACATAATGAAAATCTAATTCAAGATATCAAATTAAAGCTTTTTTTCTTTTAGTAGACACCAGATCGGCAGATGTCAGTCAGTACTGATGTTACAACAATGGAAATGATTGCCCTTATCTTTCGATGTGTAAATGTAGGCTAATAGATCGACGAGATAAAATAGTAATTGATGTAAAATTATGTGATGAAATATTTTAAATAAACAAAGAAAAGAAGTTTATAACACATGGAAATAGTACACTAGTTTCACAGTTTAATAAATTCTACCTCATGTTGGAATTTTTAAAGATTTTTCAAAAACGCAAATTCCGTTATTGCTGATTCCATGATTGCGGAAAATCACTGGCCCTATAATTAACTTAAGTAGTAATATTATGATTTATTTTTATGCCCGAAAGATTGAAGTTAACGGGGCAAATTATTTTAAGTTCTTCTGACTGTAAGACTTTGATAACTTTCAAAATATTCTTTACTTTCTGTTTCAAACTACAAACTGTAGAATGACGGCATTTATCATTTAAAGTAAAGTTACCAGTATATCTAAAACTTATGTACTGGTACTGCACCAGTAGACAGCAATGGTGTGATTTAGTCTTTGGTGTGAATTACGATAGTATTTTTTGTTTCTTCTGTTTGAGTAAAATGTCCAACAGCAAATGATTGATCTAAACAAATCTCACAAAATATCCGAAATTATGTAATAGCGGATTACTCACCTGGACCTAGCCGATTACTGGTCTTTTACCAGTAGTGCCTGTAAATTGATCTTGTAATGTTTGTATATTTATTTACATAAAATTTGATTGATAACTTCAGGTACTTGATGAACTACAAGACAAAGTCAAGTCACAGGAGCTGGTTTTCACCTTATTGGCAGAAGATGATACAGTGAAAGTTGTCAGCTTGCAAATTCTTAATATAGCTGGTAAATAAAACCAAAGAAATGAGATTGATAGAAATTCAGTTCATTTTAAACAACTGTATACCTGGAAATTTTTGCCCCTGGTTATTTTCGCCCTTATGCCACAGAAAACACCTTTACTACCCTGTCTTAAGTTCGCCTTCAATCGCCATAGCCTGGTGCGTAGCATGTATGTCCATGCTTCAGTTATTTCACCTTGAAAATTTCACTTTCATTTTGAATTTGCCCTCTCACTGAAGAGCAAAAACGGTGACAATAACAGTAAATGGGAGTGAAAATTTGCAGGTATACCGTATGTTTCTGTTTTTACAGTAGTTAACATGCATTTTCTCCCTAAAACTTCTGAATCAGCAAGATTTTGAAAAGTAGGCCATGATCTACTTTTCAAAAACTTTAAACCTTGGGTATATTGTTTAAACCATGAGGGATAAGGGCTTTGATATTTCAAATATAGATTTATTATGACCAGAGCTTTCATTTGTTAGCTTGACTTTTGACCTAATGGCCTTTGACTTTGACCTACTTTAAAAAAAATTTGACCTGAGCTGAAGGAATAAAAATTTTAACAGTCCTTTGACCTTAAAACATGACAGTTAAAGACTGTGGGTCCTACAGGACAAATAGTATTGCCATCTACTTGTCTAAATGCAAAAATGCCTTGTCCAAAAATCAAGTTTAACATTCAAAGATATTATTTGGTGCTTAAACAATATACTCCTTATTAAATTAATTTTTGTTTACAACAATTTCACTTTTCCTGTCAGTCAAGTGAGTCATTTACTTGTCCAACTGGAAAATGGACTTGTTCCGGACAAATGTGATTGTTGAGCCCTGCCTTGGTTCCTAGATTTGGCCACTTGGATCATCTTAGGAAATGCAGGTTCACCGTTCCCAGAACATTGGAACAAAGATATTGTCTGCTTTTCTCCAACCTTATGACATTAGAAGTTCACTTACAACAGTTAAACATTCAGTTGTTTGTAAATATTCTTTTGGAGAAAAAAAAAAGAAATGAGTATATTTGGATATTTTGAACTTCTCATTTTGATTTTTTATACTAAACACTGTAATACATCAATATTCATTTAAACTCTTTTTTTTTCAGCAGAAAATGCATCAACAGTCAACCCATCCGTACTGAATTCTGTCACAACAGTACCTAGACATTCAGTCATGGAGAAGTCCAAAAGTAGTAATACGGCCATAATGATAGCAATACCAGTGCTAGTTACTCTCGTATTACTTGTAGGTGTGGGAATATATCTATGTAGGAAGTAAGTCGTCACCTTTATCTTGATGTTTGTTTATATATTGGCTAAATATAGATGAGAAGGATATTATGATTACTGTAAGACCAGTATTAACCTATTCACCCCTAAAGACACATTTGGACTAGTCTTAGTCTTTAATTTACAGAAGAGTCCATTGTTTTTCAGGGACTGATGCATTAAAGCTGGAAATTTTCAGCCCTGGTTATTTGCATCCTTTTACAAAAGAAAACATTTTCACCCTGTCTCAAATTTGGCCTAAATCACTATAGTTTCATTCATGGCATGCATGTCTGTGTTTCCATTATTTAGCATGAAAATTTGGCTTTCATTTTAAATTCACCCTCTCACCAAAGGGTGAAAATGGCAAAAAATTAAATGGAAGTGAAAATTTCCAGGTATACAATATAAACTTCCTACTGGTGACTATAGGTTTTCCTTTGTGTGTGTCAGTTTGTTGTCACGTTTTAGTTTGTGTGTTGTTTATTGCACACCTTTGATTTCATAATGGTTTCACAGGTAGGGGACAGGTATTAATACATCCCTAATCTCAGAATGTGTCACAGGTAGAGGACAGGTATTAATACATCCTCAATCTCAGAATGCTTCACAGGTGGGGGACAGATATTAATACATCCATAATCTCAGAATGCTTCACAGGTAGAGGACAGGTATTAATACATCCCTAATCTCAGAATGCTTCACAGGTAGGGGACAAGTATAAATACATCCCTAATCTCAGAATGCTTCACAGGTAGGGGACAGGTATTAATACATCCCTAATCTCAGAATGCTTCACAGGTAGGGGACAGGTATTAATACATCCCTAATCTCAGAATGCTTCACAGGTAGGGGACAGGTATTAATACATCCCTAATCTCAGAATGCTTCACAGGTAGGGGACAGGTATTAATACATCCATAATCTCAGAATGCTTCGCAGGTAGGGGACAGGTATTAATATGTCCATAATCTCAGAATGCTTCACAGGTAGGGGACAGATATTAATACATCCATAATCTCAGAATGCTTCACAGGTAGGGGACAGGTATTAATATATCCATAATCTCAAAATGCTTCACAGGTAGGGGACAGGTATTAATACAATAATACTTTCAAAATGATTCACAGGTAGGAGACAGGTATTAATACATCCATAATCTCAAAATGATTCACAGGTAGGAGACAGGTATTAATACATCCATAATCTCAAAATGCTTCACAGGTAGGAGACAGAATACTTCACAGGTAGGGGACAGGTATTAATACATCCATAATCTCAAAATGCTTCACAGGTAGGGGACTGGTATTAATACAATAATACTCTCAAAAGGCTTCACAGGTAGGAGACAGGTATTAATACATCAGTACTCTCAAAATGATTCACAGGTGTGGGACAGATATTAATATTGTTAGGTATTAATACATCAATACTCGCAAGATGCTTCGCAGGTAGGGGATAAGTGTTTATATAGGTACGGGACAGGTATTAATACATCAATACTCTCAAAATGCTTCACAAAAAGCAAAAAATTTTAAAACATGTATCAACTCATGGCAGCTAATATTTATCAATTTTTTGTATTGTAGAAAAATTAAGAAGGATCAGAGGTATTCTCTGATAATGAATAGATCACAATATGATGAGACAATATTGGAAGACGATTTTGACGATGAAGATTTTGTTCAAGGAACAGAAGATTTTGATATAGAAGATGGAAATACAAATATTGTTATAAATACAGGTAAATTGTGTATTGTTTTAAATACAGGTAAATTGTGTTTTGTTATAAATACAGGTAAATTGTGTATTGTTATAATTACAGGTAAATTGTGTATTGATATAAATACAGGTAAATTGTATATCGTGTTCATTTTATCTCCTCTTCTTATTAGTCCCGTACAGGTAAAACAAGAGGAGACTATAGGTTTACCTGTTGTCTGTCTGTCTGCCCGTATAACGTTGTCATTGCAACTTTTTTGATCCAGTTATTGACCTTGAACTTGGCTCTATTGATTGTCATCACAATATTGCAATGAAAGGGTTTTGAGAGCCATCGTCGCTCCGCGGTAGAGTTCTCGATTTGCAATTGGAGAGTCGCGTGTTCAAGTAAGAGGACCCCTTCCCCTACTGCATGTGACATTAATAGTTTTCATTGCATACATAAACATGCACTCTCTCATCTACAAATGCTCTTCAGAAAACTTACAACTTAGCTGGTGCTGTGTAACATTTTTTAAATTACTCTTTATTTTTTGTTGTTGTTGCAGGTCGACACCCAACACTAGTTATGATGACAGGTTCGCGGAACAATGAATTAGAAACTCCCATATGTTGATGCAGTGGAACGATAGTTTGTTGTTTTATTTATTGTTACGTAGACTTAGTTGTATCAGAAGTTCTTAAATGATTGGCTACCAGATGATGGTAACAGAGCTTTAGTAAAACGTTGATGATTTATCATTAAATGTGTGATACAACTGGTTGTTTGACATTTTACATGCCATGATTCGACTGTCAGCCATTTTATATTTACATCTTGTTGCTCAGAGATTATTTATGTTATTTTTTACCTTGAGGGTGTCCAAGACTTGGTCATTTTGATTGTAAAAGAAATATATTATATTTTTAGAGGAAAAAAGTTTGATTTGTAAAAGATGTACATGTATATATTTATTGAGGTTGTGCTGTGAGTATTAACAGATAGATACAAGGGAAGGTGTAATTGTTTGTTATTTGGTGTTATTTTGGGTATTACGTTAAAAAGTGTCTTTCTGCATGAGATTTTTCCAGACCCTACATTTTTATCAAGCTTATATTGTTTTTGCATAATGTAAAGGACTTAGGTTTTTGTTCAAAATGATACACATAGTGATCAACCTATAAAGACATAATGGAAAACGAAATTGATTGGCATTAATTTAAGAAGAAGCCTTTATTAATTATTATATCACATTGTCACTTTCTTTTTATATGTTTATTTTAATTAGCATTTCTTTTCAAAGCAACCTGGTTTTATTTAGTAGCATATTTAATACCTGACCCCCTCTCCTTGTTACTGAGTTTGGTCATTAAAATTAAGTGATTCATCAGTCCGTCCGTATGTCCCATGGTAGTTTGTAGGGACAGCAGATACCTTGCCTATGTCAAATTTTTCTCAAGCTTTAACGAAAGGCTCTGTATTAGAAAACCAAGGGTAAAGATTGAGGATGTCAATAAAACGAATTGCAACTTAAGAGTATTCATAGGAAATGTATTTTACAAGAATTCCTCCTTTACTTCGCAATAGCTTTTTGTAAATATATTCTTAGATTTCATTAGTTATAGGAAAACTGGTAGACATATTGTTTTAACTAGGTTGTAGCTTTAAAAGCTACGGTCTTCCTGGCATTGGCCGAGATATAGTAGATCTAAAAATGTGTGTGTGTGTGTGTGCATATATATATATATATATATATAACACAAAAACCCTGTTTTGTATTCCGTACATATTAGCTTGTTAGCTTGTCAACCTGCATCGGCAAAATCTTTTCAAAATGATTTTGCTGATGGAGGCCGACAGACCAATATTTACATGATATACACCAGGTTATTTTGTTATAATTCTGTAATATACTCTGTATATATATGTGTGTATATAAACATACATACATATATATTCATATACATAAATATAGATTTATAGATATAGATAAAAACAGTATTTTTAGCCAATCCAACCATCCCCAAATCCTTACATGTTAGTGCTACACAAAGTTAACTACAGAAAAGTTAACAGATTGTCCACAAGTGCCTTAGAAAGCATATATATATATATATATATATATATATATTTATACAGTCAACTCCACTTTTAAAAGGACCATATATTACGAAATACCTGTTATAGTGAAAATACCATCTAATCCCCATGCATTTCTTGTATTAGTATCATGTGATTTGGAATAACAATATCCAGCTATAACAAGGTTTAAATCTTTCTCCCTTCCACTTCATTAAGGTGGAGTTGACTGTGTGTGTATGTATATATATATATATATATATATATATATATATATATATATATATATGACAAGTAAAAAGAGTTATTGACACATAACTCTAGTGCTTTACTCTTTACGTTTATCATGTTTTTCTTGTGTTTTGTCAATCCGAGTATTTTACTCACCTGTAGTCGGTGATGGTTCTAGTCTTGCTGGAACCTAACCCGATTTTGTGAGAAAATTTGTCAGTCGACTTGCAAAAAGCCAGTGGTCTCTTCTCGGGTACATTGTAACCGGGTTCCTATCCTCCACATTTTAGCACTGGCCACCGCCATATAACTGAAAAATTATTGAGTGTGGCGTAAAACATGTTTTTAAAACATGAACATGAAAGTGACAAGTTTTGCTTTTTAAAATAAAATACGAAATCTTGTATGACTTACAAATAATGAATTATTGTTTTGTAGTGCAAAGAGTATATTTTGTTAAGATCACTGTAGTCAATATATTGACTTATTCTCAAGTTTTTTTGTGTAACATGATGTTATCTATATGTCAGTATTCCAAGAAAATTCATGCTTTTGTAAAAAAAATAGTTCTTGTACATAGATTTTTATTGAAGTCTACAAAATTATTGGTTATTACAGTGTAAATTTGTTTTTGGCATAATTGGTTTTTAATCCATTGGTTATTTCACAAACACTTGCTATTTTGTGACCTTTGGCCTGTCTTTTTTATAACTTAGCAACAATGCAAAATTTGTTGTCTATTTCATTTTGAGTTTCCAAATGTGAAACTGAAATTTTTTGACTATAAATATTATAATAATTCTTATCATGGCGGATGTGACTGATAAGAAGGAAATGCTTACTTCTCCTTGACACCTGATCCCACCCAGGGATTTTCCATTTGTCCAATATTAAAGGGGCATTAACCGTGTTTACTAAAACAAAATATTTCAATTTTTCTACTTTTACTACTTGTACTTGATGTGCAATAACAAATAAGAGCTATACACAGGTATCTTGTATCCCTGGGCTTCTTGAACAATATACATTGTACACATAATATGTAGGGATTTTAGAATTTTTATGCCTGGTTATACAGGCCATTCCACTTAATTGGATACCTTATAAATCTCTTATATGATAAATGTTCCTTTTAATTGCATAGATTATACCAAAAATTCCTGTTTATTGCATAAAACATTTTCCCAAATGGGGGTAAATGTACTGATTATGGTAAAAAGGCATGTGTGGAAATTCTATTTTAATAAGTTTTAATCTAAATTTTATGAAAATTTGGCTTTTATGACATTGTTTTATCCTAATACTTAACGAAAATCCATTACTAGTGTACCTAGGATGTGTACAGTAGTTTAAGATATACAAATAAAAGAACTAGATGAAAATATATCATTATTGATCACTAAAACACACTTTTCCTGTTAATTGCATATTCCTGTTATTTGCATAATTTTCTCCCAACATATTGGCAATGCAGTTAAATCTACTGTATCTCGTTTTTGTTATTTTACATCGATCTAAGTAGTAAAAAGGAAAAACCAAATTTTTGAAAAAAACACAGCTAATGCCTCTTTTACCATATATGCATACCAACCTCCGGACTTAGTTGTTCAATTGGTTCAATTCAATTAATGGTTAAATATAACTCGTTTAAATATGGTAACCTAGAGTTTAATTTTGATAACAGTGCCAATCTTTCGGACATTCTGAAATAATAACCTTTTATTGGTTAAAATATGTTACCGAGCCTCAAACCAGGGTTAAATTTCCCATGTTTAACCAATGTTATGTTTAACCAATTATTGAGCAACAGAATTTAACCCTAGGTTAAGTTTTAATTCTTTGTTATATTTAACTGAGGGTTAGAATTTAAACACTGGATGAATAACTGGGTCCTGATGGTTAATACTTTGGTATTTGCACTTTTTCTTCCATTACACAATTTGACAAGACCTAATTTTTTTACGCTTTAATTTTTTGTTACTGTACCATCATGTCGTTTAAGTATTATAACTGTTCAGCAAGGGAAGAAAATTGTATTTATTTTGTTTTTGTAAACATGAAAAAAAGTTCACTTTAAGCTCTTTAAATGATTTATGTAAACAAAAAGAAAATTTTCAAATTATAGTTTTTTTTAATGCTTGCCAAACAGGGTATCAGTAAGTAGTTTCTAACATGATAAAACTACAGTTTGATGGTAATGGTCACTGCCAAACTATAGTTGATCCTTGTAGAAACTCCCCGTGTTTGACCTTGACTATGTTGAATGTCAAGGTCAAAAGATCTCAATTTAAAGGGTAAATTAAAACGTTTTTTTTTATTTATTTATTGTTTTGTTTTGTTTTTGCTTTTTGTTGTTTTTGTTTTGTTTTTGAAGGGATTTCATTTCTTTTTATGCTTCTGTCAACAAAATTATATTATTAGCCATGAAATTCGTAAAATGATTCCAAGGAAAGTAAAAAACATATAGAAATCCACAAAAATATTCCCATGAGTTGTAAGAACAAATTGTTTCTGCTTAAAAATGGAACCAAAGAAAAAAATGAAATATGATTGAAAGGTGTGTAAATTTTTAGATATAAATTATCTGACAATTTTTAAAAATTTGTTTAATTTTTTTTATGTTATATGTTTTACTTTTAAACCCCCTTCAATGAGTGGAAGAACACACTTCCAGAAGTTTATCATTTTCAGAATCAGGTTCATGTAATTTTAACGACATCAAAGAGACCAGACTATTTTGTGTCCCAGCAACTTTGGAAAGGTTTTTTTTTTTCATTTCGTAAAAATGTTGTGGAAACATTATCCATACAGTGATCAAACATAACCAGAGTCATAAACACTTATCCATATTGGTTACATTTCAACATATAATAAAGCTTTAATAATTGCGAATCGCTCAATTCTATTCATGACCTTTCTTGGAAATAAAAAAAGGACCTTCACAAACTGTACAATTTTCTTGTGTGCACATCAATGGTAGAGTCGATTCATGTATAGGGGTGTTTCACCAGTATTTACAATCCGGTGTCTATGGTGACTTAAGAGTGGTGAGATGTATACACCCTAAAAGATAATAGTCTGTTCGGTGTTCCTATGGAAATCAACAATAACAATGGCCGCTAATCGAGTTCAGAAAATCTAAAAGGTTTAACTAGGATCTTGAGTACCGGAGGGTCTCGTTCATATTGAAATGCAGAATTCATTAATCTTTACATAAAATAGTAATTTTATTTATAATTTGATGGTGTCTTTGACATAAACTTTAAAAAAAAATTCCAGATTTGCTGGGACACAGGATAAGTAATCATGGATCTCCAATGTGTACAGACAAGAATGCGATGAAATGTGATTACAAAGGTTTTAACATTTACAGAATTGTATCTTTAAGCTTAATTATATTTGTTTCTTTGAAATGTACATGTAAATAATTGAAATTGATTTCTTTGTTGCTTTTTATGTTAGGTTTGAGTCAATACAGTTCTGATCAAATACAAACTTTTTATAATCATTTTAATGTGACTAACGTGTGTTGTACAAATGTTACAAAATTTACATTTTGCTTTTATTCTCACTGCTGTATTTTAAAGTCTTGGATAAATGCAAATTTTTGCCTTCATAGCTGTGCATTCATTGTTTCAGAAGAATCTGTGTTTCTCATTAAAAAAGTAGACATATACTTGTCAAACCCTGAATAATAATAGACTCTTCCATAAATTAATGACATAGTCCAGTCAGATTGTATATGAAGGGTTGAAAGATTTGATGTTTACGTAATTTGAGTTTTGTTTGTTTTTCTTTGATTTACATTTGTTTTTTATGAGTTGTTATTACAGCCCATCGTGGGTTTGATCTGAGGGCAGTGCTGTTAGTGTTAAGGTGGCTGTATATCAGTCGATACATCCGCACTAGGAAATATATTCCGATGTAAGAATTACACATTTACAGAAGAAAAAAATATCATGATGGAAATTAAATTTAGTCTCAATTTAATAATCTTACAAATTTCTAGTTATTTCTGTTTTTTAAATACAGTACTTGTTTTACTGTACTTGTTTTAACACTACATAATGCTTAGAAAGAAAATCTTACCTTTTTCAGCAGGTAGTTACTCTTAAAAATTGTGACATTATTCATACAAATGTATACTGTGGTACTAGCAGAATGGAAATAGCTTCTGTAATGATCTCTCCAATTAGATATGCTTTCTTGTTAGTGACCACAAAAAGTAGGTGTCTGGATAACACAGGTTTATCATCACATCTCATTTTGGTAGTGGTGGGTGGGTCTCACTTTTAGTTGACAGGAGGATAAAAATCTCACTTTTGATTCAATAAATATATTTATATTTTTATCACATTTGAACAATTCAGTAACATGTTGATGTAATCACTGAGATATACATAAATTTTTTAATTCAAGGTTTGCTTCAAAGTTTTTTGAATTGTCTTAATCATGTCATTATATATTACTGTGTGATAATTACTAGGAAGTCTTTACGGTTTTAAACAGTTTCTTTTCATTTTAACCATGCATATGATTTTACATTCTCTCCCCTTAATTGATATATCTTGTTTTTGTTGATAGTCATGTTGTTTGTTTTATTCCGATATTTGTATTGTCTGACTCATAGAACTTAGTGCGGCAGAGTAACCTTTTGATTATCATATGGACGATTCTACTCACTCCTTCCGGACACCTGGTCTTATCCCGTTTGGGATTCGTAATTGTTCTCCTTTTTGAGACCATTTACACATCTATTTTGTCGTGTTCTAATGGACTCGAGTTTCAATTATCAATTGGTACATCTTCATATTTTTCTTTTTGGTAATGACAAGTTTCAAGGGAAATGTGTTTTACTATCAACTGGATGCAAACAGTATGCATGATGACAAGTAGAAATGATCACTCGTGCAAGTGTAATTTTAATGTATTGCTTAAAATTTAACCGTCCAGTCAAGATAGGGTTCCCGAGACTCCTCCCTGCCAGGTTATATGGATTTTAGTTATAAGCACAAACATTAGGTGAAGGCTGATTTTGAGAATTTGATTTTGCAACTTTTGTCCAGAAAAAAATATCAGCAATATTGATTTGTATGTTTACTAATAGTATGCGCAACAATCATCTGCACCTGTAATCACAATTAACCCTCTTTCACCCCTAAGTATTTGAGTGGTATATTCTTTTGTATTGTCTTGGACCAGTCTATTATGGTTTAAAGGTTGAAAGGATTAATCACAGAGTAAAATTCTTGTAAGAGAATAAGTTTTACTATCATTCTTAAGAGACGGTTCCCTGAATTCTATGCCTGAAAATATTCCATAATGTTCTGTGGGGGCATACTCTGATCTCCTTAGCATTCAGCTTATGTTTTCTGAATTTGCCAAGATCCCCCTGGAATTTATCTCATATTATATGTCAATGTGATATATATACAATGCTGTCACATGATTTTGCGCACCTAAGACCC
Source organism: Atrina japonica (assembly GCA_030159075.1). Taxonomy (NCBI): domain Eukaryota; kingdom Metazoa; phylum Mollusca; class Bivalvia; order Pterioida; family Pinnidae; genus Atrina; species Atrina japonica. Next base: position 532,444 of record BROG01000437.1, on the reverse strand, counting down.
CGATCTCGAAAACTGGAGACGCCAAATGGCACAGAATCATAAAATCCACACAGCATAAATCAATTATATTGGCTTTTTCATTTTTTTTGACAAAACATTAATTTTTCTGAACAAATTCCTGTAAAGTGAAAAACAAACAACAAACATTGTGTTCTAACCGGAGGTCCAAATGTCACATGATTTTGTGCCTTGTTCAGTTTCCACGTGGTTGAAGATGTAAATCAGGTATGGTGGATCGTATTCCATCATGTTATTGGACTTGAAATTCAATATGATGTTTAAATTGATTACAAAAGGGATTAAAAAGTTTGCACCAGTTTAGACCTAATTCTGCTGTCAACTTGCTTCTCGATTATGAATATTCATTATAAACTATTATCGTCATAATGACGTAGATGTAAACGCTGCTATAGCCGACCAAAAGGCTCAAATGAGGTAAAATACTTGTGTGTTTTTGCATTTAGGGTAATATTGATTTTATACAATAGTTATACAAAAATGCATATAAACTTCTTATTTTAAAGGGTTTATAAATACGCAGAACCTTTGAAGCAAAATTATCATCTGTTTTCAAGCGTTGAGACGGACAGAAGCATGGGTGCGCAAAACCATGTGATGCACAAAATCATGTGACACAGCAGTAGTTGGTGAACCGTTGTAGTTTCATGTTTGGATATAGATGAAATGCCTTTTTGGTTCTTTCATATTTTAGAAAACCTCTGAAGGCTACGTGTTACTTTATTTCTCAGTGAAATTTGCCTCACAATTAATCCAATGCAATGTGAGGTAGATGTTGTATAATGATTTTAAATAGTTTAATTATATGTTACAAATCCTTATGTTTACAATTTTCACTTCAGTAACACTACAATCAGTGCTGCCATCTGTAACACTATCATCAGTGCTGCCATCTTACAGTATTGAAACAAATTTAGAAGATTATTTCATTATTTGTGCAATCATGTTAAAATCAGTTAACTCATCAAACCCTGAAAAAAATGAACTCTTCTGTAAGTCGCTGACTTGGACTAGAACAAATTTATCTTTAGGAGTGAATAAGGTAATGTTATGTTTTTGGAAACTTCCTTTGCACTATTGGAATTAAGATGGGGCTAATATCATGACCTATTGCCTTGTCCAATTGACATAGCCATACCCACTCAGAAAATGGTAATCCTCCTAAGCACAAGGCACACACTATTTTAATTAGATTGTTAATTTTTTAATTCATCTTTTTAAAAACACTTTATACCCATTTTTGTCATCAGTTTTCTCCCCTTACGAAGTAAGACTTCTTCCTTTCGTTCAAACAACAAAAATGTGACATTTGCTTTTTGCTTTATTCATGAGACTACAGTGTCATGACTTTTGCAACTTCAGGCACTGGAAATGTGAAGAAAAATGTTTGATTCAGTTGTTTGGTGTTCGTATTGTTATGATTTCTCGGTAAGATCAAAATGCATAATTCAACCTTGGATTTTGTTATATAAATGATTTAGTTTTTGGGGGGTAGTTAATCTATTTCTGCAATTGATTACTTGCAATGATAGTATATATCAGACTTCAGACTGTAGTTCAGATTTTTATATACATGTAATTCACTTTTTTATTAAAAATGTTTTTCATAATACATTGACACTAAAATATTGATGTACTTTTTATGTTTTTATGAATTTATTTTCTATATTGTATGTGTTTATGTTTACAAAGTAAGCTGGAGCAGCAATTAGGATTTCAATGCCATAGTGATTTTGAACACAAATTTTTGATTTAGTTCATGTGACTTTAGTGTTTCGGAAGAAGGCAAAACATGTCTAAAATTACTAGTTGTTTTTTTGAGTGTCAAAATGAAAGAAAAATTGCAATCTTTGGCATGATATTTATATTGAAACCCAAATACTTTTTTTATCTGACCAGCAAGGTGAACTGACTTGAATACTGAACTAATCTCACTTATGATCCAATGACAAAATGGTCGCTCCGTTGCCTAGGGTAAAGAGAATTGCGCTTTTATCATGACGCCTCTCTAGTCAATGTGAAGTTTGGCCTTGCAGGAACCATAGCAGAATTTGACCAGGTGTTTCCAGATTATGTCAGACAGTAAACTTCCAGTATAGTGACTGTATGACAATAACCTTGTAATTGTAGTAACAAAATGGCGGTAGATTCAATTTTAGTGACAAAATGACAGTACCCTTATAATTTTAGTCACATGTTGAAAATTACTTGTAATGACACATGACAGCCATAATTTACAGAATTACGGTAATTTTAATTACTATACCAGTTACATAGCATAACTCTTATCATCCAACTACATACATATACACAATATACATCTCATTTGTTCATTTTATTTTTTGACACCCTGATGTGACTATCAGGTAAATGCCTTGTAAAAAGCTTATTCAATGACAATGGTGAATACCGATTCACAGATTGATGAAATATCTACGTGCTTTCTGACTAACTTCCAATTAGCAGTTCGTGTGATGCAGTATTTAAGGATTGTTAGAAATTGTTGCTGATCTTTAGGCTGAGAATTTATCCATTTTTTTGGACTACAATATTTTATGATAACTGCCAAAATCTTGTTGTATGCTCTTTGTTGTATTTCGATTTGTTTTTCTGAGCGTGTTGTTGACAACTCTTTGTATATATGTGCATTCTAGATGCTATGTGAGGAACAATAAAATGTATACAAATATCATTTCAGCTCGTCGTGTTTACTGTTTATATATGCCTACTATACACTTTGTACCTGGAAATTTTCGCTACCGTTTAATTTTCGCCTTTAGATGAGTTGGCAATTTTAAAATGAAAGGGAAATTTCCAAAGTAAATAATTGAAGCACGGACTTACCCTGCCTTCCGTTAGACGGGTGATTTTGGACGAATTTGAGATGGGGTGAATAGTTTACTTTTATAAGAAGGCGTAAATAACCATGAGCGAATATTTCCAGATATACTGTATATATGTACATCAAGTGTGAATGTGAATAATGTCAACACAACGTAAGCTATAGATGTCCGAGTAGCATAGTGGTTAGCGAGCTCTATTACCAATGCGACACCGATAACAGATAGTTTATATTTGTGGGACACTTAGGCTTAATTAATATCATGACCATTACATGTGTGAAAGCTGCATATTGCGTCCTAGTCTCGGTTAGCACATGTTTGTGTCCAATATATGAACACTTTGGTGACGATAGTTTGAACATAGTGCCATTGTGGTGATGGCGAAATGTGGTGTCTATAATTGATGAGACGTTTTCATATTTCGGACGTCTTCATCTTGGTGATTTTGTAAACGGGATCAAAGATCAGGGGTCATACTGTCTTTGTTGGAAACATTTTGCTTTCACTCAAATAACTTTCCTATATACATTTGTCCAGTGAATAAACGTCGCCACCTCTACTGTGCAATAAAAATTACAATTCTAAATAATTAGTACGAGTAATGTCCCTTTAATATAACATTCATTATGAAAAATTCAATGTAATCAATGTATCAGTAGCTCTATCATATACATTTTATTCATATTATAATCAACATCTTTCTTAATCTTTCAGCAACAGTAGAGAAAACTTATTCAAATTCTTTAAGTCCTTTCAGCCATTTATGATTTTAACAAAAAACAATAGTTTGTACACAAGTATTACATGTAAATATAAAAATCTCAGATACTGGAGTAGAAATTCTCAGGATGTCCGGAATACATACACAAATCTGGTGAATATTGGACAAACACGGACCTTTGGAAATCCAGAGGTGGGATCAGGTGCCATGGAGGAGTAAGCATCCCCTGTCGATCTGTCATTCTTAGAGTTCACAAGGTTTTGATCCACCAAAATAACGTTCCAAAAATATAGATTTCTCTTTTGTTTAGTTACTAAATATTTGTTTCCCCAAGTTTTTCCAAGTTTGTTCTATTTCTGTTATTTTTTGTAAACTATGTATACAACATTTGTTTACGATATATTACACCTTTTAATTATTGATTCATACATGGATGTGGTTTCTTTCTCTGATATCGATATTTTAACGATTCCGGATTGTCTAAATTACTAATAACATTTTTCTCATACTGATTACAAAATATGTTAAAGGTTAAAAACATAAGCTCTCTGTGTGTTTTTTCCAAAACAAAATTGTTTTCCCTTTTTATAGTTTAGATTGATATACAATAACAAAAAATAGATATTCACAGACATAAAAATTCTTAAATTCCTATATATTATGTGAAAATTGCTTGAGAAACCCAGGTTTGACACTTTCAATTTCAATTGATTAACTCAATCTTACTATTTGTATATGTGAATGCCACACTGGACCTGACATTATTTTCACAAAATATATAGGAATATTTTTATGACTGTGTATAGCTCTTATTTGTAATTGTACATCAAATAAAAAAAGTTCAAATAGCAAAAAATGAAATAATTGTTTTTGGTAAACACAGCTAATGTCCCTTCCCAATTCAATACAGACAGATCGTACGTAAGAAACGTCTACATTATGTAGATCCTGAACAAACAGATCTGTACCCAAAGTCTTGTATATAAATTCTTCGATTTATTTCCCCGCGTTGTTGGGCAGGTAAAACACATTTTATAATAGTATATTACATGATACGACAATCGTTCACTCCTGTGGGTATATTTTGGGTCTTAAAGACTTTTCTTGTTGGTAAAAATTACATTAACAAGTGATGGCTTTTTTACTTTTTGAAATAGGTGGGGGTCATTTACAAATTGTGTGGCAGATTAAATATCACGTATATGTATATCACTCAGTGTCTGAGACCTTCTTTATTAAGAATATCTGCCAAGTGCGATACATTTTTCATAATACACGAAACACTTATCTAAAGATTGTATCCTACGATCAGCAGCAAATATATTACATTTCATTGAGGGGGGTTTGTACACACCCACCACAAGACATTTGCTATCATTTATACAGGGTGTTTCAAAATCATAATCAGAGTTAATAAATATCGCAATAAGATTATTTTCCCCTTTAGTTTTACATCTCATATGAAATAGCGCTCTGTTTACTTTTTTCTGTAGGCCTACTTTGTACTTTGTACCGCTTTGGTAGTTTAAACCATTTAATGTATTTGTTTTTCCATAGGAAACCAGTTTTAACTTCATAATTGTGTACAAACTAGTTGTAAACCATAAACCAAAACAATTTAAATGATGGAATCTGAGCGAAATATACTTTAAGTATAAGATAATCGGTTGGTACCGAAATACCAGGTACTGGGTTTATATGTATACACCCGGGGACTGAAATAGTCCAACAGCAGTAGCAACGACCCAGTGGTTATAAACATTATTACCAATACCAAAGTTTTAGTATTAGATAAGTATTGAAAGCAAATTTTCAGAACGATCATTTCTGTCAATAATACTTGATCAGCTGAGCTCTAATTTAACCCTTTCAACCCTACAAACCATAATAGACTGGTGTAAACAATGGAATTAAGAATTCCATTTAGATTTTTAGGGGTAAAAGGATTAATATAAATGTATATAACCGAAGAAAGAAAGAGTGGTATCATACCAGACCAAGTAATAAATCTAAATATATTGCCAAATTCTGTCTTAGTACCCGATGTATATCTTAGCTTATGTGATATTTATGGCCCTGTTTATCATAATGTTGCGGAAGGGATATACTAGTTAATTTTTTTAAAAAATTGTTTATACATAGATGAAATTAAATTACTACATCAAATAGACATCCATCATGTTCCCAATTTTTTATTTAGCGGGGGTTGTACCAAAAAGTGGGAACATGATACATCTAGCAAAACGAATTTTAAATTTCATGTGATAATCATTTAGTGCTCATGTACCAATGAAAACATATCTGCCCACTTCCATCCTGAATATTACTGTCGTTTAGAAATAAACACAATCAGAATAAAATACAGGTAAATATGTTTGTTGTGGGAGAGGTTGGAATTTTTGTGGTCGGGATTTACTACAAAAGAAGGGTGTGACACTGGGGGCGGTACAGGTATTGGCTATATGATGCTATCACATGTAAATGCGATCCAAACACCAAATGGCATCACCTGGGTGATAGATCGTCAAGGATGATAAAGATGAATAATGTCTTTACAAATAAAAATTTGTCCTTGAAGTTGAGTGAACGCACTTACATACAAGTGCAATATGATCGATAAAACCATTGATCAGATGCCATTCTACCGTTTATGTTCAGAGACATGCAAAAATTGATGCAACTTTTTGTTGTTCTCTATATATTTCATAATTTCACAACTTTTCAAATCATTCATGGTCATTTCTAGAAAAAAATAGACTTTGATAAAACCTATACCATAAAACTATAAAACTCAAAATATCGGTTTCATTCTGTATTTGCTCATTTTGTTCAATGTTTGTTTTGAAAAGTCAGAAATCTTATAACAGATAACTGGTTTCTTTATTTAAAAAGGGACATTTAAAGTTTGAATATTGCAAAAATCATCAGTTCTATAAAGCAAATTAATGAAATTTTATAACAAAATTGAGGAAATTGAATTGGAAATGCTTTGTAATATTTTTGTTTTAAAAATTTGGTTTTATATGAAAAATATTGAGAAAAACAAAATGTTGCATAAATTTTGGCACGTCACTGTACATGAAAATTTTGATTTATATTTTTAAAGTCATGTTCTGGTATAAAAAATGTTAGTCACATTTTTCTTTCAATGCATTCTTTCGCCTACATGGTTGTTGAGACATATTGTTACTAGGGTTATATACATGTGTGTATATTTGACATATGGCTTTTGAAGTGTAAAAATCTTAATGTATTGATAGAGACAGACATAATATTTAATTTGTTTTCAGTGCAGGTCATTTAAATCACAAGTGTCGTGGAATAACTAGCACATAGAGTTATCAAATTATTCTTCAATGCGAGTAAAATAAATATGGTATGGACGACAATTATTTCTCACCTTATTTATATATTGAACTTAGCATATAAAGAAATTAATGGTTGCAAAGTAAAGTTTGAAAGTGCTGATGACATAATACTTCTGAACTGGGAAAGAAACAATATTTAGAAAAGAAAACCATCACCATTTGTATTTTCGATTTGCATTTTGTGAAATGTCAAGTGTAAACGAATATTTCATCTTTAGTTCATAAAAGTCGTTCATAAATCTTCATAGCAACAGACGTATGAATTGCAAATATGTCTATATATAATCTGTGTATGCCAATATTTAAACTTTTGAAATCATTTGTTTCAGAAAATCGACGGTCTCACACACTCGTACGTCTATCTCTGAGCGGGAGTTTATGTCAAATTCTGTTTTCTCCTGGACCTGCCACAACAGTGATTTGTTCAGGGTTTTTTTTATATAATGTAACATGGCGGACATTATTCATTGGAAGTCGGATAATTTACAACACTATAAATGATATTTTGTTTATATTTTATTACAAAAATAAAAATACGTAATTTTATTACATTGAGTTGCAAATGTTTGCATAAATATATGAAATAGTATTGTTTGCATAAATATATGAAATGGTAAAACGCTGTTATGAATTAATATTATGTAAAACTGGGCGCCATTGTAAAGTTTCTTAATTACATAATATCGTAAAATGTATGTGTAATGCCATATCAACTTTATCTATGGACGCCACAGCAATGTAAGTTTAAAAATCAGTAAACTTAAAAAATAAATTTGTAGATTGAAACATTGTTTATATGTATATATCTATGAGATCTAAGATAAATGATTCAATGAAATTCTATGAAGTAATGATTTTAAGTATAAATCAGGCGCTCTCTATGATCCATGGTTCTTCATATCGTGAGTAAGATTGCGTCTTTTTAAAATTAATACTGCCCTTAAGGATTTCTTCGTCTGAGACGGTCGTTGTTATGATTAGGATACATTGAAATCGACATCGAGAACGTAAAACGTGTACAGAGGCAATATGGTCACGTCCAATTTCCCGCCAGGTGAGCTAATGCAGACGTCATTATCTGAAAATAGATATTATCAATTGATCATACACCCTGGAGAGAGGATAAGAATTATCTATGTGGAAGTGTTCAGCTAGATATCATAACACAGAATGTCAATATCATGCTGTCTTCCTGTTCCCTTAGTGACATACTAATGAGTAAAACCAAGATTCACTGACTAATTCATTCTCAATTATTTGACCTAAGGGGCCTTGTTTTTTAAGAGCGTCTGCTGAGATGTGTTACGAAAAGGAAATATACTGACAAGTAGTCGCATGCGGATGTTTTTAGCTTTGGTTATTATTGTTGTTGTTCATAGCAGTAGTGTTAATTTTGAATACCAGCACCGGCAACCTCCCAGACAACGAGTATTGCAGCCATCCTCTACATTGTACCTCTCTCCTCTAGACTATAAATTACTTATCCGGCAATAAATATTAAAGTCACACTTCTAATAATAGATTAATATGATTTATTGTTCATTAACGGAAGCATTTTTCAGACATCACGCTTATGCTTTCGATACTCAGTTTATGGTTTATAGAATTGGCATACACGTCAACACTTTAACAATGTTTGTTCTTATAACCATAGCATAAACGCCCAGCTTAATTGATCATTTACTATTTGTTTATTGCTTTCCAAATACGTGTGCGGTGTATGCCTACGCTAACTATATGAAATTTAAGCGATTGGTATCGCTATAAAATTCTGGAGAGAGAGAGAGAGAGAGAGAGAGAGAGAGAGAGAGAGAGAGAGAGAGAGAGAGAGAGAGAGATTCTTCAGACCCCAACTATTTTGTATTATACCCTCTGAAAGTTTATATCTAGTCTATTATATTGAATATGATATTATAAATAAATCAATCAAAAGTGTTTTTGTAAACAGATGGAATGTTTTAACTTTTTATGCTAGGGGCAGATGTTTGTTGATGAAACGTTACGCATCAAAGATAAGGCACATATTTTTACATGCTTCTCATGCCTTTGTAGCAGGTGTGTATTGAAGTAAAAATAAAATTTCACATAAATATAGAAATTTAGGTACTATTTCATAAAAATGTATCGACCTAAAATAGTAGACGTACCTCTGCTTGGAGAACCCATATCCACACTTGCGCCATTTGTAGAATCTATGACACTGTACTTTCTCCACATTGATAAAGCGTTGCTAGAGAAACACACGGTGAAAGGACAGGATTTATCAAAGAGCAGGTTGATGTAGCTGTAACTATAGTACCATTTTACTTTTCCAACTTTACATGTAGAATCAACTACAAAATCTCGGTTTGTGTCGTCTGCGTCCGGTTGTCTGTAAATCCAAATGATAAAAGTGTTATCTTTTATGTAATTATCACTAGTAATACTGTAAAATCCAAAAACAAAAATCATTATGGTTTTATTTTCGTTTATTTCGTTTTATTCACCAAAGAATTAAAACCATGACGAAATTTTACATCAGTTACGCTATCCATGTCAACGAATTTGTTTTATTATTGAAAAAACGAAATTTTAACCCAACGAAATTTTCTTATGCTACCGTATATAAATATGATATATTGCATTGTTTTATTTTCAGTCTTTTGTTTTATAAGATACGAATATTATGAAATTGGAATGGTGCCTTACCTCGGCGAAAGTATAAACATCAGTTATGTACATATTGTTTGAATTCCGTCGCATATTTTCGAATGTGCATTATGATAATTTTGATGATCTAAATTTATGATTGAAAGTATAATAAAGATATTCGGAACTCAAAGTCCAACTATAACAACGGTCCTAACAATGAACAATTGCGAATCCCAAACTTGATGGGACCAGGTGTCCGGAAAGAGTCAGCAGCCTCTGTACATCGGCTTTAATGATTACTTTGATTTTGATATTTGTACACAGAACATTCAAGTTCATTTTGTGTTTTATATGTCAAATATTAACCGGTTTCAACTCCGTAAAAATATTGTTGACGATTGCAGATTCTTAAAGGGTAAACTTGAATACCTTCAATGCTACGTTACTTTAAACATGATTTTTGTAAAATATTCTTACGATATTTCCTGAAAGTCGCAAGTAAAGCTTGCTCTGTCCATCAAACGTATCCCAGAAGTCTTAGCGAGAGCGATGGTTACAAAGATGAAGACACAAATAGTTTTCATGGCTGCTTTAGGATTCAAACACTTCTGTTTCTATTTGTTACTTTTGTAGAATTATACATCTAATCTAAATGTCTACCATATATATACATGTATGTCTGCGTCATTCAGGTAATGATATTCATAGTTCTGTTACAAAAATGATTGACGGGGACGTAAGACCGTTTTTGTTTTCCTCTGCGGTTAACCTTTTGTTTACTCGGAGTAATATCATTTACATGTCACGTGATTATATCATGTCCTGCGGCACTTTATTTTTTGCACATGTCTCTTTTTTCACACGATTTATCATTCGTTACACATATTTGACGTTGAAATGGATAAGACCCGTCACGAGCTTGACCATATTTGGTAAACATCTACTACTATTTTACTACGCTACAATTGGTATGGAGACAGTAAGAATATGTTCATTCATGTGGCATTTTCCAGTCGCCATTGGCGGATGGACAGATGACCAATACAGCGTCTTTGTAAGGTTAAGAAGTACGGACAATCCCACATTACGTAAAATGACCATTTGTGTTTCCGGTAAAATGTTTCTTGATCTCCTTTGTGAGGTATATTTAGTCTATTCCTGTCCACTGGCCTAAACGTTGTTATGTGTAGTATGAATTGAATTAATTCATTGTATCAATCATATCAATTAAATGAATTTGATGTGTGCGTGGGTAGTTTAATAACAAAACATTGTTTGACCTAGTGATCATAATTCGTCAAATTGAATCACTCATAAATTGAAAATATTTACATTGTACACTGCTTCAACACACACACACACACACACACACACACACACACACTATATATATATATATATATATATATATATATATATATATATATATATATATATATATATATATATATATATATATATATATATAAATATATTGTATACAGGGTTATTTTCGACCCATGTTTTTTCGCCCTATCGCATTTGGAAACGGTTTCGTCCCGTTTTAAATTCGGCCAGAGTTTTGTTATCAAAAAAAGATTTATTTACCATATTGAATGCAATTTCAAATTAAAACGTAAAAACAATCTTTCCATTATCTATCACGTCATATTTTATGTCAAAAATAAAAATTTGAAATATTTCATAACAACAGACACCTGTAAACAAAAACAATAAATACTCATGCATCATATAAAAATTGTAAAGAATGTCATTTTTGTGTAATTTGAATTCATTGAGTGTCGCAACTCGCCTAATTTGATCTAAGGTTAAATATCAAATAAACTAGTAACATGATTAAGGAGTAGAATGCTTGTAGAACTGTCTAGGCATAATAACATGTTTAAGGTGTAACATTGCGTGTAGAACTGTCCTCAGATAATAACATGAGTGCATTTAGGATGGTTGATGTTCTAAAATTTAACACAAATGTTATAACTTTAGTATTATGTTTATGATATTTATATGAGATCATTTGCTTGTATTGATGATAAATACGAGTTTACAAGGTAAAATTGAAGAAGTACCAATCAATAATCAAAACTCAAGTTCATTATAACACGAAGAATTAGATGTGCAAATGGTCTCAACAGGATGAACATTTACGAATCCCAAACGGGATAAGACCAGGTGTCCGGAAGGAGTTAGCGTCTTCTGCTGGCATGCCATACCCGTTGCAAATGTTCCATGGAAACCTAGTTCGATGAGCGGGTCAAATGCGGTAAAAAAGTTTGGTGATGCGATCAAGTTCGGTGAAAAGCATGATTGATGAAACGGAGTCACTGTCTGTGGCCGTGATCCAGAATACTATCTAATATCTCTGAGAGGGGGACAACAAACACGGATAATTTCAAAGTGAAATATACACGGAAAATTTGAAGCTGATTGAATAACTGTATTACCAACATAACTGTAATTTGTCAATCTTATGAAACAAACAAATTCCTATCTTGTTTAATCACTTTCCATATCGAACATGTTACCTTATAAACGTGAAAAATTTAATCATTTGTTTTAAACTATATATAAATAAATATGAATAACAAAATAATAAAAACAACAAGTAATGAACAACAGCAACAACAACAAATGAATATACTAAAAGTGAAAGTTCAAGAAAAAATATTGAGAAAAAAAATCGAACCCCTTTCGTCGCACCTCAAACTCTGCCGATAAAAAAAATATTCAAATACTGAAGCTAAAAGTTTTCAGTTATCATAATTTTTGGGAATCAGAATGAAGAAAAAACTTTCCAATTTGTTTGCACAAAATTATTAATTGTCTTCTCCATTTAAGAAAGTGTCAATGTGACACGAAATGGCTGTCGATCTATATGTAGACCACTGTAATTAATTAACCGATTTAGCACATTGTACATATTAATTACATTAATCATACAAAAAGTTATCATAAACTTTCATAATTTCGAGACATGTTCAGTTCTAGTCTCATCTAATTCACCACTGCTTTTTTCTTGATAAATGCAAAGCTTTTGATAGTGGAAATATTAACGTTAGAATAACGCTGTTGTGAAGTAAAACATTAGATCAATACTTTATGAAATAAATTTAATTCAGATACACGATGGGGCTACCAACCATCTTTAAGATGACAAGGTTTTAACGGGGTTCTAGTTCCACGGTTGTGACAATAGAAAAATGGTGAATGGATTGGATATATGTTTAACTATTTTCATTGATGTATTTGTACGATTCTGTTCTATTTTCTGAGTAAGTCTATGGTTGACTAAAATAAGGACCTGCATATTTTTTTTTACTAAAAATAAGGACCACTCTTCGCATAAACATGCATTATAGATTTCTTAATGTGAGTTAGTTAATGAAAATTGTGCTTGGTAATACAGTAATAAAGTTGCATTATATAATACTTATCAATATACATTGAGATAAAGTTTTTTTTTAAATTATAAATCATGTAAATTTCTCGATCAGCTATCGGTGAATTACTAAGCACATGAAATGATACAATCCATTTTACATGGTCGAAAACGGCGTTCAAAAGTATCACATAATATTGAAATGTTCCCATATATCATCGAATATATTCGATTTTCTTATCGGAAATTAAAGAATAAAATCGCGGTCTATGATTTCTTTAAAAAACAAAGGAAACTTAGTATCATATTATTAATGTATTCAAACGTCATTTTAGGAATTGAAACAGTAGAAATTTTAGATGTATATATAAAAAATAAAAGTGACATTTGACGACTGAAATATTGATTGCACCACCCATCCCGATGGAGCATTTTCTTCGTACCCTATAATGTTCTTAAAGGGAGATAATCCTAAACATTCCCTTCAACCAATGGCACTATCTATATCCCTACGTGGTACTTAATGTAATTACAATATACTGAACGACTCTGACACCAACCGGCTTTAAATTGAATGCTTGTCTTGGACAAGTATATTACATGTTTTCATCGACTTGGTAGGCCTACTTGTGACTACATAAAGATGTTCAAAATTGGACACAAATTCTACATACTTGTTTATGTAAATATGCTTCACAGTAGCAAAATTATAGTTTTACAAAAGAGTCTAACACAAATGCTCAAGACGATCGTTTCTGTCAATAAGACTCCATCTGTTGAGCTCTAATTTTATATAGATATATTTTTGAGAGAAAAAGTAGTGTCATACAAAGCCAAATTGTAAATCTAAATTTGTAAAATCCTTTTAACCGATAATTACATTCGGGATAATGTAAGGTTATTTTTGAAAACATCCATATATCAGAGAAAAATCATTACATTGAACTCAAATTTATACATGAGCAAATATTAGACTTTATTTGAATTTAAGTATGGACTCGCGGCGGATGTGACCGGTCAACAAGGAATGCTTCACTTCTATGGCACCTGATCCCAGCTCTATATTTCCATAGTTCCAAAATTCACCCCAGATTTGTATATTCTGGGGATTAGTACTTTGTTATATAAAGATCTCAGATACCAAAGTAAAAATCTTTAGGATGTCCATGATATAGATACAAATCTGGTAAAAATGGACAAACACGGACCTCTGGAGACCAAGAGGTGGGAACAGGTGCCATGGAGGAGTACGCATCCCCTGTCGACCGGAAACATCCGCCGTAAGTCCACAGTCAAGTCCAAATGAAATACGTAAGGAACGAATCCTCGTCACAATTTGTACAGACGTTTCAACAACCGCCAACGAAAAGGCAAAAAAAGACTATTATACCGACCGTAAAATTTGCGGGACGTTGACATCAAACGTGGTTTCCGATATCCTTGTGTCAATAATTTGTCAATGAGTAGTTTACATCTGCATATGAAATGTTCATATGAATCTGCGTGCTTGATTCTGTTGTACCTTTAATTTCTAGTTCGCTGAGATATATCGCATTGACATATGTATGAAAATTGTCATTATTAATTGACATATATCTTAATATATATGTCGATATATCTTAATGTCAAATTAAAGAACACCGCTAGCTTTTTCTTATTTTGATTCAGCACTTTCTGAATGAAGTCTGCTTCGTATGAATAAAGGAACAGGTCGGCCAATAAAGAAGCACAATTGGTTCCCATAGGAATGCCGACAGTTTGTTGAAAGACCACGTTTCCGAACATTACAAATATATTGTCTATTAGAAACTTCAGCATGTTTTTATATCAACTTCAGTGTTTTTATGTGTAGAATCAGAGTGTTGTTGAACAAAATAAGTATCATGATAACCAATCACTAGATATTTAAATTTTCGGGTACCACCTTTAGTGAAAAAACAGTTGTCTATGATGCTATACAGTCTTTCTTTTAATTTTTTTATGTTGAATAGTTGTGTAAAGAGTAGAGAAGTCGTATGTTTTGATACTGTGAATTTGAGAAAAATTGTGTGCCTTCAAATTTTCTAAAAGTTGTTTAGAAATTTTAAGTATCCACATCTGATTTATATCGCTTCTGGAATAAGCAACTGTACAGTATTGCTGAATTTCCTCCTTATCGGCTGTCAATATCTTAGTAAGGAGTAAAGAAAAAGGTTTGGTAGAAAATTTGCTGGATCCTGCTATGTACCTCTGCTTATGTGGGTTTTATGAAGTTTAGGTATCCAATATAAATATGGTAGCTCCAAATCAGTATCGATTGTAGGTACATCAAAGGAGTGTAATACGGACACATGATTTTTAAGGATCTCGTCCTTTGAAAGTGAGCTACGTGTGTATGTAGAATTAATAAACAATTATAGTAATGTGCCTTGCAAATAAAAACTATATTATTTGAGGCTTTGTCTGCTGGGACCAGTACATATTGGACATGTAATCTATCCAGTTACTACTTCTAGATCACTAAATACAGAGGGATAACGTGTATTCATAGTTCCTCTTTATATTGCCCTTACATAGTCTTTTGATTGTAGAGGGTTGGGAAATAATGAATGTACAACTAGTAACGAATGAACAGTATATGGTCATTACACCACATACTGATAAGCTGTTTTCAAAAGGATATGAGTAATGAAGTTTTAAGTCAACATTTCGCAAATTGTACGGTCGGTATATTTACCTCGTACCCAGTTTCTATGTTTTGCGAACTTAAAGTTTTAGTTTCCTAACCGATATTGGAGGTAACATGTGACGAGGCTTTATCGCTCATTTGGTTTTGATTGAATATAACTGTGGTTTTTATAAATATGACATCGAGTTCGTCATGTTTTGTGTGCCCATTATTACAGCAATATAACTTCCAGTTAATATGATTGTTATCCATTTATATTGAAATTAAGTCAGATGTTTCCCGTTAAATAAAGTGTAAATTCAGAAAAATATTCGAAAAATCGAGATCTGAATTATATCTATATTTATGTATGAAAGTAATACAACAATATAATGTTTTGCTGTATGTTTCATACGTGCGGACTTATCAGAGCAAACGTGGAGTTTTTAAAGACAGACCACCCAGTCTGGTGGTCCAACATTTGGAATTTATGACAAGTGTATTCAGCGGCCATGGTTATAATCAAATTATGTGTTCTAATGAATTATGTATTTTAATCATTTTATCAACCAATGCTTATGAAAATAAATTCATTAAAATCTTGTGAATAAAACGTTGAAAATAATTAAAGGTCACTTAACGTTTACATTTATCTTTTCTTTTTTTCCCATACTGGCGTTGGGTATTACTACGTTCTTTTAAATGTTTTAAATCAAGTATATGAATGACTTCGAAACTATCAAAATGAAACGTACAATGAAACTTAAAGGTCATTTTTGAAAATTCTGGACACCTAGGACACTGGGAAAATCTAGATGCAGAAAATCGCTAACTCTTTGTTGGTTTTGGCAAGAATCTTCATAAACGATATTAATTATACTCGGAAAATAATCTCTGCCAATGTAATTACCTTATCAGCATCAAATGTTGTTCTTCCGTAGCAACTGAACAAACAACGGAGAAAATGTTTATTAATAGAGAGAGAGAGAGAGAGAGAGAGAGAGACAGAGAGAGAGATAGAAAGAGAGAGAGAGAGAGAGAAAGAGAGAGAGAGAGAGCGTCCTAATTATAGCTTAAAAGAAAGATAGTATATTTAGGTTACGTGCAATATTGATATTTTTTCACGAACACTGGTAACTATAAACGATACTTTATCTTAGATGAACGTATCTTTCAACCTTTCATTAAATTACTTTTTCAGATGAAATGTGGTATTTTAAAAATATATGGCTGTGTGAACAGCTGCATTGTAGAGTCTTACTGAGTGTGTTTACCAACTTTCTCGATAAAATATCATTTATGGGTGATATAATTTTAAAATATATCACAAATTACGAAAATCCCAACTTTGAATTGATAAAATACAAACGTTATCGGTCACTCATATTTACGGATAAAATCTATTCAAAAGAAATTAAGAGAACACAGTTTTTAATCCATTTTTCGCTTAAAGTACATGTACAATTAATTACATTAGCATAGGCAGGTGTGGAAAATTAATGAGCTTTAATTGTAGTATGATTCATTTCCTCTGTTGAAGTAAACGTTGAAATATCGTTAGTCACTTGTACATGCCAACAACAACAACAACAACAAAATTACTTCCACTACAACAACTGTTAGTAGAATCACGACCATAAGACAATGTCAAGATCACCGTTTTTAATACACAGCCGATGTCAAAGTTACATTTTCTAATACACAGCTGATGTCAAGGTCACCTTTTCTAATACACAGCCGATATCAAGATTACCGTTTCTAATACACAACCGATGTCAAGATCACGTTTTCTTATACACATCTGATGTCAAGGTCACCTCTTCTGATACACCGCTGATGACACGGTCACCTTTTCTAATACTTTACTACTTCTGGACACCTGATTTGGGATTCACAATTGTTCTTCATGTTGAGACAATTTGTATATCTAATTTGACGTATAATACTAAAAAATTCTAAACAGCTTTTAGAAAACTTGAAGGCACACAATTTTTCTCGAATTCACAGTATCAAAACATATGACTTCTCTACTCGTTACAAAACAATTTCACATAAATAAAATTAAAAGAGACTTTTTAGCATCATAGACACCTTTTTTTTCACTAAAGGTGGTACCCGAAAATTTAAATATCTAGTGATTGGCTATCAGGATACTTATTTTGTCCAACACCACTCTGATTCTACACATAAATACACTGAAAGTTGATATAAAAAACATGCTGGAATTTCTAATAGACAATATATTTGTAATGATCGGAGACGTGGTCTTTCAACAAACTGTCGGATTCTTATGGGAACCAATTGTGCCCCTTTATTGGCCGACCTGTATTTATTCATACGAAGCAAACTTCATTCAATCAAAAGAAGAAAAAGTTAGTGGTGTCCTTTAATTTGACATTTAGATATATCGACGACGTTTTGTCAATTAATAATGACAATTTTCATACACATGTCAATGCGATATATATCCCAGCAAACTAGAAATTAAAGATACAACAGAATCAAGCACACACGCTTCATACTTAGACATTTTACTTAATATAGACACAGACGGGAAATTAGAAACTAAGCTATACGACAAACGCGACGATTTCGGCTTTCCCATAGTAAATTTTCCACATTTTAGTAGTTATATCCCTCAGTCACCCGCATATGGAGTTTATATTTCACAAATGATCCGATATACCAGGGCGTGTACAACATATTAAGATTTCATATACAGAGGTAAACTACTCACTGACAAATTATTGACACAGGGATATCGATACCGCGTTTAATGTCAATGTTCCGCAAATTTTACGGTCGGTATAATAGTCTTGTTTGCGATTACTCTATTTCACTAAGTGAAATGTTGAGTTGCCTTTTCGTTGGCGGTTGTTGAGACCTCTGTACCAATTGTGACGAGGATACACTCCTCACGTATTTCATTTGGATTTGACTGTGGACTCACGGCGGGTGTGACAGGTCGAGAGGGGATGCTTACTCCTCCATGGCACCTGATGTCACCTCTTGGTTTCCAGAGGTCCGTGTTTGTCCAATTTTACCGGATTTGTATCTATGTCCTAGACATTCTATTGCTTTATACTTGAGATTTTTTATATCATAATGGGTTTGGAGTTTCGATTATCCTTTTTTTACTCTTCATTTTTACTTACCATGAATTTGACTTCAGGTCATACCTATGATGTCAAGGTCGCAGTGCAGAAAAATAGCTGTCAACATAGGGAGCCACAATCTGCTGAAGTTGTTATAAAGCTCCCTCCCAAAGAAGCAAAAATATTTATATAATATCATAATTATGTTCCATTTGCAGTACATGTGCAATACCCATGTTCCAATATTCGTAAAAGAATAAAAATGTATATACAATGATAATTTTTATTTGAATAATGTTCTTGTATCAGCATATGATATGCAGACTAGAAATATAAGAGGAACATTATAACTAAATCAGTATTTCACATATAAAATGTACATTGTGGGAATATGTCTTGTAATTGTAACTATTGATAAAAGCAAATACGTTAAAATTATGTATTTTATGTGTTTTCGGATTAGTACCTTTGCTTCTAATCCTCTATTATTCTCAGCGACCGATTTTTTTTTTTTAATTACAAGGGTTCTAGCACAGCTGGCAAGTAAAATAGTAAAGTGAGAGACTTCGACAATTGACTTGCAGATGACCGAGTTTCTTATCTCCGGTAATTTGTAACCAGGTTTTCTCCTCCATACCTTGACACCGAATTATAACTGAAACATGTGTCAGCATGGCGTAAAGCACCATTAAAACAAACATATCCAACCTCGAAAAAGTTGTCTAAGTGCATCATAAAAGCAATTCACCTCCACCATACTAGTAATTACCTGCACTATATCATTTTATTAGGCGCAGTTGATCTGCTAGTCGCATCAGTAGAGGCCAATTAAGTTTCTTATTATTTTATGGTAATTTGTTAGTGTAAAATGCATCTTATATAAGAAAAACATATACATCCCGCTGTCAGAAGTAGCTAGAAATTCCAATTTATTATTCTGCCGTTGATCTATTAATCACGTTATGAATTCAGTGTCTGCATATAATCATCTTCACCATCACCGTCATCATCCAAAAACATATCTCCCTCTGAATTTTAAGAACCTCGCCTGGAGACCACCTCGCTTAGGAGACCACCTCACATTTCAGATCACAAGTTTTCAGTCTCATGATAATTATTAAATAAATACAGAGGAACCTCGCCCGAATATCGCCTGACTTAGGAGACCACCTCACATTTCAGACCACAAGTTTTCAGTCTCTTGAAACATACCCTCATCGAAGAGACCACCTCGCTAATCAGGCCAATTTAGTCAGTCAGTTAGATGGTCTTAATAACGTGGTTCAACTTTACTTATATCTATATGTATATTATAGTTGAAAGAGTTATTAAATTTATAATCAAACGCAATGTCGCTCACATTAGGATTGCCCTTTAAGGACCGTACGACACCCCTTGTTAGGAATATACGGAAAAGATTAATATATCAAAGATATGACTTTTCAAGTTTTGTAAATAATTAATATATTTGATATGCAAAAATACACGATTTAGAAATAGTATTGATAAAACAAATAACTACGGTATTCAGCATATCATATATTGAAATATCTCAAAACAATTGAATTACAGATCCTCAGTAAGCGAATGACAATATTCAGTCAAGTGCCTGTAAATATCAAAATCAAATTAAAGACCTAAGCGTAACAGTGCTGTTTCAATGTCTCTATATCAAACGATTTCTAGAACCGTTCGTTTAAGATATATTTCTAAACTTTCTACGGGAATATGCAACATTACTATGGTGTGTCATTTCTTTCATTTCGGAGGTGAACTGTAAGTCTAGGTCTCGTGTCAGGACTGACGTTGCACTTAAAACAACCCTCACCGCATTGGCGTCCATCCGTAGCACAGGTAAACATTTGTGGAACTGCATTTAAAGCTTATGGCATCTACATCTAAGTTAATAATGTTTGATTGCATGTATAAAAAATTATTCACATAATATCAAAGCTTTGTACAAAGGGTTCAAAACAAACTCCAGACGATCATGTCTATCAATAAGACTAAGTCTGTTGAGCTTGGATTTAAAATAGATGTAGAGTTCCGAAACAAAAAAGTGGTATCATACAAGGCAACATAATAAACCTAAATGTATTCTTAAACAAAAAATGTAAATTCTTGGCAGGATATGAAACAACAAGACAGTAATAAAATAAAGAAAACGATAATGCAGCAATGCTATCATATTTAATGCTGACTGTTTGAAATGTCCATAGCATTTAACAGACGCTGCAGTAGGCAATGGAAATATGCCAATGGCAATGCATTGTCGGTTCTTTAGAGTCCATACACATCATGGCGCATCCCTCAATTTCGTCTTACATGTATGTCTCATCCTAACGAATTGTCAATCTCAGTACTTATAGCGAGAGCTTACCAAAGAAACATTACGGGTTATTATTCGGTCTTCTATGATACCACTTTCTCGATCGCTTTAAGCATTTGTTTTGGCTTCTGTTTTTGTAAAACTAAAACTTCGGCATAATGTTTATAATATCTGCTTCCGGTTTATGGAAGTCATGGCCAGATTCTGCCAATAAGACTTCTTTGGAAGACGCAAAGCATCATCATAGGAAAATAAAGAGATACAATCCTGTTTAAACTAAGTCACATAA
Source organism: Atrina japonica (assembly GCA_030159075.1). Taxonomy (NCBI): domain Eukaryota; kingdom Metazoa; phylum Mollusca; class Bivalvia; order Pterioida; family Pinnidae; genus Atrina; species Atrina japonica. The sequence goes on along the minus strand of BROG01000437.1, from coordinate 511,127 downwards.
TAGATATCATATACATGTAAAAGTATAATTTCTACAATCACTGAAAAATCTGCGAATTCTGGATCATTTCATTAGACGAGATTTCAATCAACTTTTTAATAATAATTACCTTATTTATATGCAAAGCATCCATTGCCTTTAAGTTCAGAAGACATTTTACAATATAAAAGCTCAGATATCAAAATATATTTGGTTCTGTATCATTCATTGACGGTATGTACCGAGCGACAAGATCCTCGGGGAGAGGATGTCCCCAGCAGAGATACACACTTGGTGGTAGATATACAGTAAAACCTGCTATAGCAGCCACCTCTATATAAGGATCACCTGTCTATAAAGGCCAGTTTTGAAAAGTCCCTTGACTGCATACTTCAACTAAATTGAACCTGTGTATAAGGGTCACCTGCACATAAAGGTCAATATTCTCTGGTCCCTTGGGTGGCCCCTATATACAGGTTTTACTGTATAACAATCACTATCGAAGTACGTATAAAATTTCTCTCGGAAAACACTTGAAATATATTACTTGCATTACTCACAAAGTCAACTTCATTTCTTGAGGAAATATAAAGCTGAATTCTATCAACAAAGTGTATTGAATGCGCTCGTTTAATAACCTAATTCTCCTGCAGTATAATTATATTGTGTTAATATAAGTAAATTGAATCGTTGTTGTTGTTTTGATATGATATATATATAACTAAAACCCATAAAATGTATCTGCGCTAGTGAATAGCTGACAAAAATGACCGTATAAGTAGAATTTTAGCGATGATTCAATTTTTGCACTATTAGCGAGGTTGTTGAGATAGCTAAAATTGAATATCGCTAATAATTCATTCCTCATCGGAGGTAAAATTTAGTTCAATAAATGATAATAGTAAAGAATACTCAGTAGTCGTGTGGCTGCTACATTCAACCTTTTACAGTGGTTACTCTTAGACGGACTTATTATTTGGCATTTTATTATACCACATTCTCTTTAGATAATATGGATCTTTATAAACTGGAGCGAGCTCTAATGATGAAGTCTATTTGACAGAAACGATCGTCCTGAGCATTATAACTTTGTATTATGCTTATGATATTGTACAGATATAGTTACCATTTACTGTTCTGACCGTAGTGCTATACTATAATGCTATACTAGATATATACTGTATAAATAAATTACGATTTATATAAAAAAAAATTCATAAATGTATATATTTTTTACTGTTCTGACCGTAGTGCTATACTATAATGCTATACTAGATATATACTGTATAAATAAATTACGATTTATATAAAAAAAATTTCATAAATGTATATATTTTTTTCATCATAGAATCACTAAAATTGATTCCCGCTAAAATAACATAGCAATGTTCTAGGACAAAACACTAAGTTTGCGTCTCGCAACATGTATATATTAACAAGTACAAATATATACATTGCGTATATACCGTATACGTGGAATATAATCTCATTATCTCGAAACTCACGGGGCCGCCCTATTACTTCGAGATATCAGGAATTCGAGATAACGGAAAATTTTAATTGATATATTATTCTACCCATTAACATCGGGATCGGTCTTCTCATTTTGACATATCCGGAATTTCGACTCATCCGATTTCGACAATACGAGATCCCACTGTATATATATATATATATATATATATATATATATATATATATATATATATATATATATATATATATATTATAATATACTATACACACGATACAAAAATGAAGACTCAACGAACAAAAATGAAGTCAAATTTTCGGGAGACCTGTCCCTTCGTCAGGACCAAAAAATGGTTTTTTTTTACAACAACATAAATAAGACACACATACACACTCGCACGTACGCATGAACTGTAAAACCAAAACTGTAAACAACCGTTCAAACGAAATAATAAATAAACAAAACTATGTGAAAATGGTAAGAAACCATTGTTATGTTATATGTAATATTTTTATTGTAAAAAAGTTTTATAGTTTGACTTCATTTTTTATTGTGACCCTAGTTATTTTAGACCTTTACATAATTCATTTCATAAGTTGTATCTATTTGGTTAGATCCTAAGGATATATAGACAGTGTTGTTGGTTTAAGTGCTTTGTATATATAAATATATATATATATATATATATATATATATATATATATATATATATATATATATATATATTAATTTGGTTAGTTTATTATGCCACATTCTACAACTTTTCAGTATAATAATGGCGGCCAGTTTTTATTTGTGGAGTGTATGAGAGAATCCAGTTGTAATGTACCCGGGAAGAGACCACCGACCTTCCGAAATTAGCTGGCAAACTGGCTCACGGAAAAAAATTCTACAACTAGTTGCAATTTTGTAATGTACTCAGATAACGGAGTAAATGTACTTTAACAGAGAATGTTATCTACCGAAAGTTTACACCAATTATTAGATTATTCAGAAGAATTGCTACCATAAGTTTTATTTGTAAATCTCTTCTGCTAAATCCGCAAGGCGTGTTGGAATTTGTAATTTGTATTTTAAGTGTAATGAAATAAACATCGACAGAGTATTTGCATATTTGTGAATTAAAGGATGGTAGACACTTAAGAAAGACATGTTTGAACTTCCGGCGGTTTCGAAGTAAAATCATCTAAACTAGATTTTAACGGAATTGCAATTGGCAGAGCAATAAACAAAATCAAGGAACATGGGTGGCAAAATAATTCGTATATTTATCTAGGTTTTATGGATTGGTCGAGTGGTTTGAACATTGCACTTTAAACCATGAAGTCCGATGATTCTATAGTCAGCCCCGCTGGGACCTAACGTGATTTGTTGAGAAAGTTTTCCAGATTACTTGCAAAAAGTCGGTGATTCTTCCCGACTACATTATAATCAGGTTCTCTCTCCCATCTTTAAAAACTGTCCAGCACCAGATAACTCAAACATTGTGTGGCGTAACAAAAAGAAAACGCAAAAGAAGAGAAGATAACGGGTCTATCGGATGAGATTCAAAACTTACATCTTACGTCATAGTGGACAATTCTCGATGTCTTGGCCAGTTCAAGATTTCTGGCATTGTACCTACAGCTTTCGAACGACGCCGCTATATAAACGAAATCGTTTTATCAGATTATAATATTACAAAACAACCCGTCTAATTTGTCAGTGTTTAAAAACTCTCACAGTAACGTTGAAAATTCGAAAAATAAAGGTACTTTGCAATCACCGTTTCGAACAAACCAATTTGTTTATTATCTCAAGGATAAAAATTCTCCGTGCGAGGGGTGTGACATGCTAACAACGTGACGCTGACGCATTCCGGATACCTGATGTCATTCCCGTTGGGGATTCGCAATTGTTTTTCATGTTGAAACCATTTGTATATCTAATTTTTCGAATTCTGACTAACTTGGAGTTTCGATTCACCATTGGCATTTCTTCATTTTTACATTAAAACAATAATTTATTTTAGTATATGTTATTGATACCAATATTTGTTGAATTATTTATCATCCTAGATTATACATCTACTGTATTTGGAGAATATTTAGATTAAGTCAGCGATTTCAGATTATCAGTAAGATTCAAGAGAACTGGTTGAGAACATAATTAATATGAATAAGAGAGAATTTTGTACAGTTATTTTCTGTGGCTGATGGACATTTTTACCATAGAACAATCTTTTGACGAAATATTTACGAAAAACCACTTTCCAGCATTTCTGGAACACACAGAGAAAGTGGATTCTTAGTCGGTTTTGATCAGAAGACCTGATAAAATAGTTAAAATTTTAATGGAAAATTTTGCATATTATTCGTATATGTTTTGAACGTGTTCGGAAATGTTTACTATCAGATGTATCAATACATAAAATATGTACTAGATTTATCACTACAACTCATTTCAATAGTAAGTATAACACGTTATCAATTAACGACGTCTTTCAAACGTTTGGAATCAATCAGATTTAACATCACGCCTTTCATACGTTTGGGATCAATCAGATTCGACATGATATGGCAAAAAACAGCAGGATGAAATATTTGCTGATGGATCCTCGTGTTAACTATCAGATGAGAATATCTTTGATGCCTGTGCTATTTCGGTAACCTTCTAATACCTTCGATAAGTACCTAATACTCTGAGATCCGAAAGTTGCCATAAATCAACAGGAACAGATATGAATGCAAATAGTTTAATGGTATTAGCATTACTAGCAGTTTTTTTTTCATATAATGACTTTAAGAACTTATATAACATATATATATATATATAGTTTCACTATCTTTTTTTATAACCGCGTCATCAAAAGCCATGTGCGTTGTCGTACTTGCCTGCAAACGTATCAGAACTCTGAAAGTATAAAGAAGATGAATAATTAAAACAGTTAAGATTGTATTCATTTTGATGCGTTTATAAAATTCTGAAATGTAAAAACAATGCGGGGTACGATATATAAAATTGAAATAAAAAAAGAAACTAAGAGGTTAGAAAATGTTGTTATCTGAAATGGAACTATAAAGAAAATTAGGTTTTTATATAAAAATTTTACTATCGTTGTAAATAGTTTCTCAAAAGTGTATATATATATATATATATATATATATATATATATATATATATATATATATATATATATATATATAATATATATATATATATATAGAGAGAGATAGAGAGAGAGTGAGTGAGAGAGAGAGAGAGAGAGAGAGAGGGAGAGAGAGAGAGAGAGAGTATTACAAACTTCGTTTCGGTTTTAATTTTGATTACTTCGTTGTTTTCACATACATGAAATGTACCTAAATATCACACAATAGTAGTAATAGATTCATTTACAAACATGTCATATTTTTGTAGTTTGCACTTTTCTATGTTCATCGTAGTTGTGTATGTCCCTGTTTTTTATTGATTGGAAAAGAAAATAATACAAATCCGAAAAATAAAAGATATGGTACAGTATAAAGTCATTTATGTAAACATGTTTGCTTGTCAGATATATCACACTGTATTTATTTTGACGAAATTTAATGTCAACAGATAATTTGTTTTGTTCTTAAAATAACGAAACTCTAAACCCGCGAAAATGTCTGATACTACATTATATGTACTTGTGTATTGACAGAAATGTCAGAGATGCAACATACTACTGACTACATGATAGAAGGGTGATTAAAAAGACTGAAATGATTAGCAATTTATTGTTTGTATGCAAATATATGTCTATGTTTTATCTTGCCATATAAATAAATATCATGTTACAAAAGATAGGGTGAAGACGTTTATTATAATAGATATACTAGAGTGACATTCAGCAGTGCTTGTATATCACATTCCGACGTCACTTAAGCAGTTACATTTTCAAACCATTCATCATTCTCATACAAAACAAACATGGCAGAAGCTGTCGGTTCTTTAGTCATCCATTTTCTGTGTAGGATGGTTAGAATTACGTAATATGCCAAGCGCGTGCCCGGAAGAAGACATCTAGGACGATGATGTAACTTAAGTTTCTAATGAGAATTTTATGTAAAAATAATGATGAAGATCAAGTATCCTTAACTTACAAAAAAACTTGCAAAATTAAAATTCCAAACTTTTGATACCACAAGAGGCTGTTACAAAAAGTAAACACGCATGTGGCTATCAGAAGATCTGACTCACTTTTAGAAAAGATCTGGAAACGTACGACATAATTACTTGATAAAAATCAAATGCACCAAACAATAAAAATCTTGGATCCATGATGATGTTAATGTGTACTTTTTGATCGATATCAACAAATGTAGCCGACTCGAAACGTGCATTCAAAACATTGTTACACGCCGAAATTATGTCTGACGCGATGACGAAGCTGATGAACTCACAGATAATGAAAATTACAAGAACATTTCTAGGCCTCATTCCGCTGTTACAGGCCAAATTTGGCTTTGACAAACATCCGTACGCCAACTAAACGGCACAGATTTTATACAGCCTGAGTATACATCTTCATTAGAGTCTTGTTTAGGTTTTCTATTTATGTGATCTAAATGGAAGGTGTACCCAAACCGTCAATAAACGACAAACCTTTATAGACAGATTAATATTTCTTCAAAGGGAGATAAATCGTTGAAGAATTTTTGTTCATGGTTTGAT